>CM051372.1:1153258-1428258 GCA_028015245.1 Cardamine occulta
CATAATTTTGTAAGCAATCTCCTCAAGCATTTATCTCGTTCTATTGAATCCACGCCCGAAATGTTACAAGAAAGGGATCAAAACATGGATTTGGGAAAAGGCCACTCGCCATTGTTGAAGTTCATGTCGAGCTTAAAAAGATGAATCCCAGCCCATGATCTCATTGTACATTGATTCGAATTGTTCAATAAGCGAATTTAGTTCGGTTCGATTAAATTGAAGTTTCTTTCTAACTCATCATCAAATAGTGGTTTATTCGGTTGTCACGGCTGACTTACTCTTCAAGAATTTGGTGACTTACGCCAAAGTTAAGCATTTTTCTTCATCTGCGTTATTTCATTCATCTATCTTCTTACCCATTTATCTCTTCTTTTCTTCGTTTTTATTTAATTATCGCCAGGTACAACCATGAGGAATCTCTTCCTTTTAGATCGAAGCCATATTAATTTTTTCCTTCTCTTCTTCCTCTTTATTAATCTCATCGAATTCAGAAATTTTATTCCCACGGAAATAGAAATCAAATTTGAGAGAAGTCAAATCTAATCCACAGATGCGAGACACTAAAAACCCATGAGAATTGAAGGGAAGATTTTGCTGAAAATTGAGTTTGGTGTATTTGTCGTACAGCTTGGCGTAGAGAGTGATACAAAGAAATTTCAATTCAAACGAAACTGACGCCAAATCCGTTTATTGCACAATTCGAATCAATGTTTACACGAAACAAAGAATCGACCGACCTTGTTAAGCTCAAGCAAGAACTGAAACAATGGCGAACAAGAACGATGAATTGAACAAGAATTAAAAATTTGATATCAATTAATCCGTTTACAAATCTAACAAACTCTTAAACGTTGTAATGACTTATGCAATAATGTTAATGTTAATGATGTGGAAGCTGACATAGTAAACATGCCACCAAAGGAACTATAAAACCCGCCACAAGAAATCAGCCCTCACAAAAATAGGGAAACAAATATTTAAGTAATTTTTAAGTTTAAAAAATCAGCCATTAGATGCACATTAATCGAGGTCGACAATTAGGTCACCGCTACATTACATAAATCATCATCAAAAGCATTCTATTACCGTAATTATTAAAAGATTATATAATCAGTAGAATAACTCGACTTCGTTTAATCGGCTACTAAATGGCAGATTAACCATAAGTCGACCACATCAAGATAACATAAGTCACCGTTTAAGTATAAATCAGCTAAACAAGTCAGCTAGAGCAATCGATTATCGACCAAAAAATATAAGTCACCAACATTTTCATAACTCACCGTGTCATGTACATTTAAATCAGCCAAGATCTCATAAATCAGCAAAAATTATTATATGTCAGCCGTTTCTTGCACATATAAATCAGCCGATATCTCATAAATCGGGTAGAATTATTATAAGTCGACCGTTTCGCATATATCACCATCGCTTTTATAAGTCCGCTATAACTACAAGTGATGTCTTGAGATAAATCAGCCATTCTATTTTTTAAATCAGCCGTTTTAATAAATCAGTATCTTTGTTGAATAAGTTAGCCGTATAATAAGATAAATCCCCAGACTTTCATAATACACGTAGGTTTTTTGTGACACGTAGGCGCGACACATGATTTTACGCTGATGTGGAAATTAATAGTAATGGCATTTGTGTAATAACGTTTTTGTTATCAAATGTTTAGAATGACATTTTGGGAACGCAAAATATTTAAGTAATTAAAAAAAAAATTGACTCATTTTCGTAATTTCACCTATATTATGTGCTATTTAAGTTTTCCTCCCAAAAAACAAATTATACTTCTGTTTTTCGGTGTGTTTGTCATCGTTTAATCATCTCCATCGTTCATCATCTCCATGTATTCACGTGCCTTTTTCTTTCATTTATGTGAATATATTTAAGGTTTTATATTTTTCACACATTTAAAAGAATTCATAAATATTCTAAACGTCAAAAATTAAGGGTCCGAATGGTAAAAGCGGATCGGGCGATGCGGATCAGACGGATCAAACAGATCAAGTGCAATAAGTGTGGATTTAGCGTAATAGGTGGATCAAGCAGAAAAAGTGCGGATCGAACTGTTAAAATGTATGTTGAATGGTAAACAATATAACAAGCGGTTTGAATAATAAAAAATAAAAAATATACTATTATATAATAAAAGTTATAGATAAAATATTATTCAAAATAATATAAACACTAGACTAAATTATGAATTGGTTATATATATATATATATTTTAAAGTGATATATTATTTTAATATTTTCTAATATATATTTTTTAAAAATTAGTGTAAGAATATTTTTGATAATTATAAGAACATTAATGATATGTTTTCAATATAAATAATAAATTTAATATATTATATTTTTTTATAAATAATTTCATAATTTTATATTTTATTTCTATGTAATTAAAAAACGATTAAAAATCATTCAAGCAAAAGTTAATTTACAAACACATTAAATAAAATTATATTATTCTTCTACCTACCCAATAATTATTAATAGATAAATTATCTAACTATTTCAAAATAATTAAAAATGCAAAAACCCACTTGTAGAATAGCAATACACAGTAAAACCACATCAGTTTGGATACATATATATACTGTTCCTTGTGTTCCAATTACTTTTAATCAATAAAAAAATTTGTACTGTTCAGAATGTATTTTATTATTACATTCATAATACGCACTTCAACGGTCTTCCTCATTTCGCAAACAGCTGTTCACTCAATTTTTAATACAAATTGATGAACACACCTATCACGACCCGTTCAAAGAACAAATTCCAAAGCCTATCTCCTTTGGCCAAGATGGAACAATTGTCTATCCATTCAAAGATGATGACGGTCATCAATATTTTGATATATGTTCTTGCCCAAGTTGCTTAAACGAATCCTACGAATCTGACGAAGAGATTCGCCGAAATAGGAGAAAGAAAAAGGACCCGCTCTACAAACGATATCTCGAAGGAGATCCGACGGTGGGTACACTTAGTGAAGAAACTGTTGAATGGAAACTTAAATTTGTGAACAAATAATACACGCCGTCTTTAATCCACTCTAAAAACACGGCACCACTCAAAGCCTAAAAGGAAACTCGATAAACGGGTTAATATATTTCTTGTGGCATTTTTTTTTTTTTTTTTTTGGTCAACTTTTCTTATGGCATCTCATACATAAATTATACATATATTTTTAAGGGACCTTTTGATATTTATTTTAAATAAATTCCAAATAGAAATAAAGAATGGCAACTTGGCTGTAATGTGTGGTTCTGCTACAGTCTACACCTACACGTAACCTCAACACACAATCCTCTCACGCCAATTATTGTTATATTTTTGTTTTATTTGCCCATAAATAATAGGTTAAAACTTAAAACATATAAATATGTATAAAATTAAAATTTAATATACGAAATAACCTCTTTTGGCAACCTTATCATATTATATGTTGTATGATGTATTATGATACGACATTTACGATACTTGTCCATTGAGTGACCCGACTGGACCTCCTTTGATTTTTCCTAATTCATATTTTTTGTTAACATTGAAAAGCGGCAAAAATATTTAATTGTTAGAATTACAACTGTAAATATTTAGCTTTAATCATTTTTGAATGTCATTCACAATCACAATTTATCATTTGAATAGTAACTGTGTTCTCATTTTATATTTTTATTTATAAACTACTAAATTTTATCCTGTCCTACAATTAATCAAAGCTATAGCAGGTAACTAATTGCTTATAAGTTTATGAAAAGAGTTTTTACATGTATTTATAAACTATGATAATAATTTCAACCATATAATAATGATCAAATATTCAGAAATATTTGAAAATATGGTTATTAATTATAATTATTGATTATTTACAAAAGAAAACAAAAATTACAGAATAAGAATAAAATAATAAGAGCAGGCCAAATCCACTAGTATATAAACGCGTCATCGGCTTAACCCAAAATTTCACTCCCTAAAAATCATAGATTCAATTTTTCCAATCTCTCACTTTCTATACGATTCTGATTCTATTTATTCTCACCAACCAACCATCACAAAAATTCTCCGTTGAATTTTTCTCTCTGCCTATCTAATTGTCTCTTTTTCTCCATCATGGGCCACGAAACAATGACGACGACGCTCGTGTTCACGTACGGAACTCTGAAGAGAGGATTCTCAAATAACGTCCTGATGCAAGATCTGATCCGATCTGGTGACGCCTCATTCAAAGGAGTTTATCAAACCCTAGAAAACTATCCTCTCGTCTGTGGACCTTACCGAGTTCCTTTCCTCCTCAACAAGCCTGGATCGGGTCAACGTGTCACCGGAGAGCTTTACACGGTTTCTCCTCGAGGTCTCTCCCGTCTCGACGAGCTCGAAGGGATAAGTCGCGGTCATTACGTCAGGCAGCAGATCCGCCTCGCCGCGGCGGCGGATGAAGAGGGAGGAGATCTGGAAACAGAGGTGGAAGCGTATTACGCACACAAGAACTACGCGGAGGAGCTATGGAAGAGAAATCGAGGGAGATCGTTCGGCGCGTACACGGAAAACGAAGCGCGTGGATATGTAAAGCGTAATGATCGGCCACAGCATCTTAGCTTCTTGGATCATATCCGTATTTTCGTATCTTCTCCATGTGATTGATTTTGATTTTTCCCCCTCTCATTGCTTTTTTTTTGTTGCTAAGGGTCCCACTTGTCCATCTATCCGTACTACGGTTTTTTTTTTTTGTTTGATTAGGTTCTGTGATTGTTGGATGTAAGACATATAATCCCCATCTTAAATAAGTTTAGGTTGCTTTAGTTTATATATCGAGCAGAATAAATAGGTTTAAGTTCTTTGAATTCTGAAATTTCGTATCCAATATCAGATGTTTGTGTGTGTGATGTTATCAATCTCAGATTTATAAAACGCAATTTGTCCTGTTATTACATCTAAATGAATGATCAAATGATCATAGATTGGAGATGTGAAAAAGAAGAAGATTATAGATTGGTAAACAAATTAATCTCTGATATTTGGCGATTTATAGTTATTGTTGTCATCATTAACTAAGCAAAGTCAGGGAGTACTGATTTTATTTTTGTTTTATTTTGGAGACTATTATTTGCATTTATTTTTAATTTAATTCGACCATTTGCATTTTCATACTAATTAACAAATTACATAATCCAAAGATTTCACATCAGGTCATATCACTAAAATCTAAACAACCTGCCACTGTCAGGTCACTGAAATCTGAAGAAAAGAAAAAACAAACTTTTGTTCGACATTATTCTTTTTAAAACAGTGAATTTTAGCTGGCTAAATCAAGCGGGCAAGTGGCAAGTTAGAGACTAGTTCAAGTATAATACTATCCTCGAATGATGCTTGATATAATATTTCTTTTTGTATTTAAGTTTTTTTTGTTTCAATAAAAATTGTACTAGGTATGGTGCTTACTGCTTAAATTCTGGCTGAGTGTGACTAATGACTACTAACATTAACGGCCCAGCACAAAATTCAGGTCCAGTAGGACTGAAAATCTAGCCCGACCCAATCACTACCCCTATGAAAGTGGTTTCTAGCAACTAGCAAGTACTGCAAAGAAAATCGAATGATGGGAAATAACTGAAACTTCGATCGAACTTTTGAGTTGGTTTTAAGGAATCCAAAAAGATAAAAGCTACATATTTGGTCGTAACTTACGATCTATACAAAAGTCTTTTGAACTTGAGAGGAGGATTGATATGTAATTTCATAAATCGATTTAGATCATGCATTTGCTGTTGATTTGAAGCATGTCTCGTCCATAGTCGAGTAAACGCAGCCATCGTTTGAAAGCTGTTCTAACGCATCCCTGCCACATAGATGAAGCAGTTATTGTCAACAAATTTTTCATTTTATATTGTATATTTGTCGAGGAGAGAAAGTGAGAGGAGGGAGAGAGATGTACTTGACTTGAAGTGGCGGAATCCTGAGGTCGCGCGCAATCACTTCACAGTGGACTCCAGCTTCAGATGCCCTGACGTAGATTCAACATATATACAACCAAATATAACACTCAAGTTATGCTTCTGAACGAGTCAGAGAGAGAAAGAGAGAGATATGTTGAGTTTCAAATGGCAATACTTTTTAACACTCACACAAGAATATTTATCTTCTGCAATAACTTAATTTCAAACATAAGCGACAAGGCTTATACTTGTGGTAGTTGAATGAATTTTAGTTAAACTTAATTAAGGTTGGCACACAGATACTTTAGTGGTTGATTTGCTAATTTTATGAACTGAAGTTTGATCATGAGTCATTGAAAGTTGTATGAATGATAGATGAACTTACAGGTGCATAGGTTGATTCAAGTAATTCAAGACTGTCTGCCTTACACCATGCATTTGATCATTGAATTGGTTCGGGAACTGAAAAAGATTCTTCGACAACTTAAGAGGGCCATAAAAGAGCCTATAGAAAAATCTGAATTCTAGATTGGATCTGTGTATTACCTGATTAGATGGACCAGTTTGGTATGGCTTCGCAGGGGTTGGATTTGTTGAATATGGCATTTGGGGCCTAGGAGTAGCAGTGGCCTGAGGAATAGAACCACCCTGAAGTAATTGAGGTTAGTATTAAACATGAATAAGTTTTAAAGCTGTGGAACAAAGCTTAAAATAGGGGTGAAGGATAAACTAATACCCGTGGCATGGTGTTGTACATGTGGACATACATACACTCGGTAAAGTGATGTACAATCTCGTTGAAGTCAGTGACAGGCCTGGAAGCATATAATAATAGTCAAGTATATCGTAGATCAAATGGAAATTTCAAAACAAGAAAATCAAATAGGAAATGGTTGGCTGATCAAGTATATCAGACTGGTCGAGAAACTATGTCAAGGAAACAAAGGTACCTTATTGAGAAAACATTCACAGATCGCTTCCCTTGGAAACTTTTCAGATGTCCATATAGGCGAACATACATTCCCAGCCTGTAAGAGATGTGGACTATCAAATTTTCATAATATAGTAACTATACCAAATCAAAGAATCTCAAATGAACTGCAGAAACATACTTGACTGCTTCCATTTCTTCAGTTTCTTGACGTTCGTGACACCTGCAGATAATCGTCCACAGTGAATCAACAAGATATAGTTGAGCTCTAATGACAGCATTTTCATCTCGAGGTTCTATTAGAATCAGAATTGAAGAACCTACCATCTAACACAATCAACACAGCCTGTACCGTCGTCTACTACAAAATCGACCTGAGTGATTCTGTTCTCCATTCTACAGATTCGTCCAACGATTGAAACCTAACATGAATAACACCAAAGCTCAAATGCTTAACTCAATAGAGATCAAGGCATAACATATCAGCTAACAAGTTTAACTGCAGCATAAAAAAAAGAGAGCTTACAGTGTTAATATCAACACCGTCAATGGAGAAATTCGATTCACCGTTGGTTGATGCGCTATTCAACTGCTTCAATGTCAGGGGAAGCAAGGTACGTACATCCCGGTTCTACAAAACAGTGACGAACACAAACACATTGCTGAATTGCTCAACTAAAATGATGCACACTATATGACATGTATAGTAATTGTATTGACATGTATAGATTTCTGATAAGATGCAAAAATCACAGGCACATCCACATTTCCAGATCTCTCTGGTCAGCAATTTGTTCTTTGATACTTTTTATCCATGTAAAAACAAATTTCTAGAAAAAATCGAGTTGAACTAGCATGATTTTCCCGAGAAACGACTAGAAACAGAGAGAATCTGATACATAAAACAAGCATAGAGCACGCGATTAAAACTACATGATAGCAGAGAACTTCGGCAGAATCTTAAGAACGATTTCGATTGCACATAACGCGGAAATGACTAATCAAATTGCTCGATGGCGAAGAAAATTAGAGAGAGCAAACCTTGAAGGCCGATGAGGAGTCAGGTGCTTGCGTAGTTACCTGAGAAGGCATGAAACCACCGCCGGCGAAAGCGGCGTTGCCGTCAAACTCGCCTCCGTACATGTTTTTAGTTCGCTTTCCTTTGTTGCTGTCGATCGAAACCCTAATGGAACGCCCGTCGCTTCAACGGAAGATAATTCCAGCTTTTGAAATTTCTGGTAATTCTCTGGAATTCAGAAGAAGCTGGAGAGTCTGTAAATAATTATCAATTAATACCAATTATAAAATATTTAGTAAATTCTCATAGTATCTTCTAATATCTACAAATTACAAAACTCAACTTTTCGTATACAGTACTATAAAGTTATTGATAAAATGGATTATATAGTTCCCGCCAAAACTCTCCCCAATTTTCCCGCGATAAATTTAAGTTTTCCAAGTGAGTTTTTTTTATTTTCAAAAGCATATTTGTTGTCTGATAATCTGAAATTATCATTCGAGCGCCTCTATGCCAGGAGCGCCTCGGCTGAGTGGCTAAGTCAGGTTAAAAAAAATGGCCCATTGGGCCCAAAATAAAATATGCCACCAAGCAGTTGACCTGAATGAGTTTTGGGCCAAAACTGTAACATCTAGATACACCATGTAATTGTATTGCATTCATGTATCAAAGGTATTGCACTTTATGATTATGAAGACTTAAAATCAAATCTTATGGTTTATTTCATGAAAAAAATATATATTCAAATTTCTAATTGCCAATGATATATTGCACAACTCATCAAGTCATAAGTAAATTCACAGAATAATTTACTAATCTATTGCTTATGAATTTCAATAAGAGACCAAAATTTATGCATCACAAGCTTAAATCAGGTTTCCCTAGTCACAGTGCATGACAAAAAAATCGTTCTCTAAATACAAACGTAACGATACATTGCATGGCTCCTAAGAGATATTTGAGCATTTTGTGAGAATGAAGTTAATTAATTGCTATGTAGGTTATGTTGAGTTATGCTTTGGGAACTACGAGTGTTATAGCAAAATACAGACTATACAGTTAGGTTTTAGCTTGCGTGAGTGTATTATTTCTTTTTGTCTTTTAGCAAATATTGATGGTTTGATGTGTACGTATATTAATACACAATAAATATACTTGATTCTTGTATGTGCCGTGTACATGTACGCATTTTAAAAGCACGTAAAAATGATTCCCGTCCGTATTTATAATCTCATGGCGTTGGATTGTGCATTGTGGATTAGGATAATTTGGTTTTGTCCTCTTATTAATTTGAGGAGATTTTAGTTTTAGCATTATTTATTCTGGAAAAATAAAATGTTTGAGAATTAAAATGGACTGTTGAATAAAAACTAAATGGGCTAGAGCAAAATAATAAAGATATTAGGCCCAAAGCCGAAGCTTACACTTGACGTCAGTGGGACCCAGATACCTGAAGTGCAGAGCGTTAAAACATTCCCAACTCGCATTAAAAGCGCGTACTACTAAATCGCTCTAATTGCCTTAATTAATGTAGTCTATATAACCCACCAAATCGGCTAAATTTCCAAAAATGCTAAATTTCGGGGCGTGAGAATGAGTCCTTCGACTTTAACAGTACAATCTACAAACAATTTGCATCATTTTTTTTTGAATCACCTCTTCTATGTTTAACCAACAAAAATGTGTAAAAAAATAATATTATATTTAATTAATAATAACAATTAAAAATTGGCTATCAATCAAATATACTTTTATCATTTTTTTTTACATATATACTTTTATCATTATAGTTGTGCAGATGTTTTTTTCAAATGATTATCATTCAATTATATGTATTGTTATCAATCAAATATAGTTTTGAACCTCGTTGGTCATTTATCATTATCTTTAACTTATTTTAACCGCACCATTTTTTCTAACCACACAATTTTTCTTCCTCCACGGCTAAAACTTAGGTTACCAAATAAAAAAAACACAAATGACAAACAATAATCCTTCTTAAGGTTTAGAAATATTTTTTCTAAAATAAAAAGCTATAGGAAGATTATTATTATTTTCTCCTAAGCTCATATCTTTTTTCTGACAAATCCTGATTTTTGTACGAACTGTATCTGATCTAAAATTTTCACAATCATCGTTTTGTACGAAAATTACACAAACCGACTTTTGCATGCCTTCTTGACAGATCTGAAATCGCTCAGATTTTGCACGGTCCTGATCTTCAAAATCTTCATATTTGAATATAAAGTCAACAACCAGAACATTATCTTCATATATGTCGTAGATATGATCGCCATAAATCTCTCTATATATCTCATGGATCTCTTTTCTTTCGACAAAAGAACTTTCATCCTCGATTAAGAAACCAAAGAGACGCGGCTCTGATACCAACTGATGAAGCGGAAGCTTTTAGGGATAGAGTTTGAGAGTCCTCCTCTCAGGGCTTTCGCAAAAGCTCTTGGATTTGTGAATACTCTTCACAGTGGTTTAACAAAACCTCTTTAAAATCTTTCGATTAATCAATTCATCAATAACTGAATACAATAGGAGGCCTCTAAAGGCTATTTATAATAAAACATAAAACCCTAAAAACCTTAAAATCCTATAATAATTATAATTAATTAAATGATAACAATGAAGATATTTGGAAATTATCCAAATATCTCGCTGCATCAGGAGCAAACCAAGAAACAGTTGGAAAGCTCAATGGTAGATTGGGAAATGAGAGACACCGGATTGGTGAATCACGTGAAGAAATTTGATGAAGAAGTTTCTACAATGGAGAAAGAAATGAATAGGTTGGGTAATTTGCTGAAAAGGAAGAGGGAAGAAGCTGATGCAGCATGGGAAAAAGAATCCCAAATGAGAGATAGTCTTAAAGAAGTGGAAGATGAAGTGATTTATCTTCAGGAAACTCTCAGGGAAGCTAAAGCTGAAACCTTAAAAAAAAAGGAGAAAATGTTGGACAAAGAAACCGAGTTTCAAAGCGTTGTTCATGAGAACGATGAACTCAGAGTGAAACAGGATGATTCTCGGAAGAAGATTGAGGAGTTAACGAAGTTACTCGAGGAAGCATTGGCCAAAAAAGATACAGAAGAGAACGGTGAGGCCAGTGAGAGTGAAAAGGACTATGATCTGCTTCCAAAGGTGATTGAGTTTTCTGAGGAGAATGGTCACAGAAGTGCAGAACAGAAGTCTTCTAAAGTACAAACCTTCGAGGGCATGAACAAGATACCTAAGGACACAGAGAAGAAGGAAACGAAAAAAGATTCTCCAGATGATGATACAGTTGAAGTTGAACTGAAAATGTGGGAAAGTTATCAGGATGAGAAGAAAGAAGTTTTCCACAAGGGAAATCCAGAACAAGAGTCTGCAAAAGAAGAAGAGGAAGACATGAACATGATAGACCAAAGCGAGAAAATTTCACCTGAAAACATGGAAGAACCTGGGATTGGATTAACCGGAGAAGATGAGCTGGTGAAGGAGAAGGAGAAGAAGAAGATCAAGACATTGTTTGGTAAAGTTGGAAATCTTCTCAAGAAGAAAGGACCAATGAATCAGAAATAAATGAAAGCATCGTTTGATTACTACACTTTTTGAGGTATTGCAAAATCTAGCTTTTACATATATATACACACATCTATTTGCACCGTTTTGAGTTCTTCATTAGTGTTCTTATTTTTTGGTTATGGCTTTTGAAATAGGCTTGTTGGTTTATGATTCTTTTCTTCTTTTGATTTTTTTGTTTGGCTTACTATTTTGTTCTTATCAACAAACCAGAAACAAAAGCTCTGTTTACTTAGAGATTTAGGATTGCATGTAAAACCTTATATTTTTTTTTTGTTTTTGTCAAAAAAAAAAGCTTCTATTATTATCCACATATATTTCTGTTGAAGGTATCAAATATTTTCTTGATCTTTTGTAGGATCTTATGATTTCATAAAATTTTGGTCCACTTACATTATTTCCCTTGTTTTAGGATTCATTAAGAAAAAGGCAACGGTTGGAAATCAAAATTGGATATTAGAAATCGGAAGAGCGAAGAAATATCCTTCGCAACGGTCGAAAAATAATTAAAAATAATTACTCTTCCACAAACGGCGAAAAAGAAAAAAAAATATATTAAAACGACGTCCGTCTGAAAGATATTGGGCCATTTTCATAAACTGCCAACCCTTAGAAAAAAATTAAGCTCAGCCCAATAGAGGGCAAACGACTTCGTTTTATTTGGTTTAATATTATTGTAAATAGGTGGCTATATTCATCTAAATGATTCTCTGAACTTTTGACCGTGAAGAAGAACTTAATTACAAAAAGCTTATATCCTTTTTTGGTTCTTCAAAACTGATAGGTTTCTTACTATGCAAGTTTATCACGGTAAGTAATTTTTTGATAAAGAGTTCTTAACGCATTTTTTGACCAGGTTACAAGTTTCTCACGGTTAAAAAAAGCAAATTTAACTTTTTATGGTCGTATCCTAACCTTTGTTTACTATTTTGACTTCTTATGGTCATATCCTTAACGCATTGCACGATTTTCATATTCTTTTGACTTTTAAACGGATAACAAAGTAGAGAAAGGTAAAATTGTTGCTTAAAAATAGGCAAGTCTCTACTTTGACGAAACCTTTTGTTTACTAATCTAAATTATACGTAGAAGGTAAAAGAAATATGATTGTTTATGTTCCATTCATCTTCAATCTAGCTACGTATAGTAGAACGTTTTATTTACACCTTTTTGAGAATTGTTTCATAACATATAAAATTAGACCGGCTTATTCTTGATGTTGCGTAATTAAATCAGCTACATATGCAAGGTGAATGGTTCTATTAATGTAATAGAAATATACACAATCACTTGTCTTGTCTACTGTGTTATATATCAACAATTTTGTGTGTTATATATAGATAAGTAATTGAACGAAACAGCATAAAGGTCTTCTAATCCAAAGTAGTAAGAAAAAATTACTTTATCATGAACAATTTTTTAAAATATCATATTTTAAACTTTTCTTGAATTTGTGATAATCTATCAAACTACTTTAGAAAATGAGCGGCCAGATCAATTCTTATACGTCAAGGAATACTAATTTCTCACTACAAATGACGCAATATTTGTGTGATATAATCTTTTTTATATATATAAGAATGTGTGATATAATCTTTATTAAATTTTATCTGATCGATCTTTGTTACGTTGTGCTATAATTTGAATTGAAATTCTGACTTGAATGGTAACACTATAATCCGGATTCGCTTAAGATTCGACTACTTTTTAAAGATAAACATAGTTTTTAACTTAAAAAAATTACAAGATTACTACGGATAAATCGACGGAAACTTGACTCCAGAGCCGGCGTTGAACACATTTCTATGAAACATTTGAATGAGGTTCCACTTTTTAGGGAACCTCACAAAAAAAATTATATATATGTATATATTTTAGTTGACGTCAAAGAGTGAAAAAAATATATATATGAAAATGATGAGTAATGTATTAATTTTCGTATAAATATTTGATAAAATATTGTGTAGATTTCAAATTATTATTATTTAAATATTATAATATATTATTTAATTTAAAAGAGAAATTTAAGTTAACCTCCTTCTTTATGTGACTTCTCATTTTTTATCTTCTTTTGGTTTTAGAGAGGTAATATTTTCTCAAAAAAATCTGAATCGTTAATTTATTCTAAGGCAAAAAGCTACTTAAATTTTCTTGAGAGAAAAGAAAAAAATCATGGTTAAAAATCTCGATTATACAAGTTTGAAAGATGATTTCGCAGAGAAAAATAGAAGAAGTATTATTTTTAGAAGCTTTAAATTATTGTTATTTTTTAAAGATATTATTGTAATTTTTTTTTTACTTTAGTTTTGTGGAGACTGAAATTTTTATTTTTTCTATTAAGTAATTGAAGAATTATTTTTTCGTTTGGGACCCCAAATTTCTCAGGACCGGCTCTGCTTGACCCGAAATGATGATGAATTATATTTCAATAAGAGACCAAAATTTAAGCATCAGAAGATTAAATCAGGTTTCGCCTAGTGACAGTGCATGCAAAAAAAAATTCGTTTGCTAAATCCTAACGTAACGTTACATTGCATGGCTCGTAAGAGATAATTAAGCATTTTGCCATAATTAAGTTAATTAATTACTATTTAAGTTATATTGAGTTATGCCTTGGGAACTACGAGTATTATAGCAAAATACAGTCAGGTTTTAGCTTGCGTGAGTGTATTATATATTTCCTTTTGTCTTTTAGTAAATATTGATGGTTTAATTATACATGTGTACGTATATAATAATACACAAATTATACTTGATTCTATTATACGTGCCGTGTACATGTACGCATTTTTAAAGCACGTAAAAAGGACTAACGTCCGTATTTATAATCTAATGGCGTTGGGTTGTGCATTATGGACAAAATTAGTCTTGTGGATTATTTGGATAATTAAGTTTTGTCCTCTTATTAGTTTGAGGAGATTTTTAGTTTTAGCATTATTTATTCTGGAAAACACAATATTTGAGAATTAAAATTGACTGTTGAAGAAAAAATTAAAAATATATGGGCTAGAGCAAAATAATAAAGAAAAAATAAGCTCAAGGTTCAAATACGAACTTAACGTCAACGGGATCCAGATTCCTGAAGTACAGCGCGTTATAACATTCCCAACGCGCATAAATAATGCGTACTAATAACTCGCTCAAATACATTCAACTTTACCAGTACAAAACTACAAACAATTTGCATTTTCCTTTCTCTTTGATTCAATTTCGTCTTATCTTAAAGTATAATTGTATCATTTTTTATTTTTTTTGCATTACTAAACGTGTTAAACGTAATCAAATTTTCTATTACATTCCAAAAGTTTCAGGATAAATATATAGTATCTCACGCGAGCATGTATTCAACTTAATTTTGTTAAGCACTGTAAATGCATTTTATGATCATTATATTAATCAAAAGATTATGTCCGTAGGTAAAACCGATCAAGACGAACTATTAGTGTGTGGGAATGCTGTCGCGTTCAAGTAGTTGGAAACTTCTGTTCAACGAATATTTCACCTTTTAAGGCACGAACTAGCTGCTGCGAAAACGTTGATAAATCACGACGACTAATGATTTAATCTTTTTCAACTTTCTTATAATAATTTTACTTACATTTATGTTTAATAATAATAAATGTAAAAAATCATAGCAAATATAAAATGCAGTCGTTTATATATGTCCGGTTAATTAGTCTCTTAGTTAATTGAGTTTGCCAAAAACCACGCAATACTTTTGGATGTCTATCGTTTCATTTGTTCATATAATAAATTGACGTCAGCAAAAATATAAAAGAAGATTTACGTACAAAGAGCAAGAAAAAAAAAGAATATTACTTAAAAGTGTTAGGGTTTTGGGGGTCCCATGGGTTTGTGATCTCATTCAAATAGTTTGCGTGTCTTAATGTGCTTAAAACTACATGTATACCAACAATGAACAACCATATCGTGACCTTGATCAATTTGTTTTAGATGAGCAAAATACTATATAACTTATGTAACATTGTGAATTAGACAAAAATGTTTCTGAGTTTTGGTTGGAAAATGATAAATGAATTTTTGTTGTTAAAGATAAATATATTAGAGCATTTACTTTCTTTTTTTAATGTGTGTGAAATAAAAATCTAAAACAACATAATTTGTTAAACAGAGTAAAAAAATTATGGAGAGGCAATTTTATTATTACTCTCTTTGAAAAACTAAAATGTTTAATTAATTATTGATTTGATTCGAACACGGTTCAATAGTTATATATACATTTTGACTTTATATTAATTTGATTTGAGATGTGTTATTAGTTGACCAATGAGCAGTAATCCATAATATATTATAGGCACTGTCTGTCGCTCTTATATATGAAATATGTTTTCATAAATAGTTGTGTCAACGAAACATTATAAATTATTCTAAACAATAAATTATTCCAATAGGGCATAACTGCATAAACATACACGATCCCAGCTCAAGACCCATATACAATACCATGCATAATGTGTTAATCAACATAAATTATAATTTGACAAAAAAAAACTACTCGAAATATTGATTCGAACTGAAATCCACGTATATTAAAAGGGTGATGCAAATTTTACTTTATAAAAGTAGTGGATTAGAAAACCCTTTTATCAAAAAAAAAAAAGAAGTAACGGATTATATAATAAAAGTGGAGAATCATTAATTAACATCTTTTGATATAAACATTTATGTCGAATTTTAGAAATTCAATGAGTACTTAATTTTGTAAAGTCATGTGTACAATTCTATATATTTACTGGATTAGTGGATTGTATAACTTAAACTAATACAAGAGTTATAATAGTTTATCACTACTTGAATATTTAGAGCTGGTAAGTAACTAACTTTTTAATTCTGAAATTTTTAGAAAAGTTGAGAAACTTGCATTGTCAACATGAATTAGTTGTAGCAACTTTTATTCCACACATTGCTTCACAAACTTGAACATCTTCTTTTCCTCATACTCAATTTTCTTCTAAATTCACGAAGGGTATGATCGTCATTTCACTTATTTGATTGGATGAAAGTCAAAAAGACACGTCACAGGAGCTAACTAAGATCTTGTTCCGACAAGACACAAGACAAAGACGAAAGCCTCTTCTATGTTTATATATATAATGCAAAGAACATAACACTTAGCTTCATTAACTAAGATCTTTGCTTTGGCCATCCTTCTCTCTTCTCAACCCTCTCTAGCTCTTTCTCACAGGTATAGTATATGTATTTGTACATATACTCACTTAACAATCTCCAATTTCGTAGCAGAAGCGTAAAAATACTTGTTAAAACATTAAAACCCTTATTTTTGTTTTCTTTTGTTAACTATCTTATCTATTATGTACAGGTACATTTAATAGATAGATCTTACAATAAAATGGGGAGATCACCGTGTTGTGATGAGAGCGGACTAAAGAAAGGGCCATGGACGCCAGAAGAAGATCAGAAACTGATAAATCATATACGAAAACACGGCCATGGAAGCTGGAGAGCTCTTCCCAAACAAGCCGGTTTAAACCGTTGTGGGAAGAGTTGCAGATTGAGATGGACTAATTACTTGAGACCAGACATCAAAAGAGGAAACTTCACAGCTGAGGAAGAGCAAACCATCATCAACCTTCATTCTCTTCTTGGGAACAAGTAATTAATTTACCAATTTTTCTTAATTACTTTAATGAATATTATATTGGAGATCATTACCAAGAGCAAAAATCAGAAGGCAGATCAAGTTTTCTATACTATACAAGTTTTAGAATAATTAATATTAGAGGTTTTAAGTTCTTAGTGCTTTTTATTATGAGTGATTTTAATAATTTGTTGCTAAAAATATTAAATTAAAATATCTTAATGTTTAATTAGATAGTATTTAAGTTCTTTTTCCTATAAATTACATAAACTAAAGTTCAATTAATGTTTCAAAAATTAATCTTAATCTCTATTTCATCATTCTTATTAATATTTAACATATATGAGAGCCTAAAAATGTATATATTTTTATATATGCTAATAGTTTTTGGTAAAAGACTATGTATATGAAAACCTGCTACACTGGAGTTTTCTTGGTGCATGCATACTTACTCTTCAATGTTCAACATTTTCAAGTCTATAATTAATTCTTGTTATAGCTTGGCAATTAATTTATATGATACGTATAAGGCTTAACTAACCCACCAAAAACTATATCTATTTTAATTATATTTTTTTCATGATTTTTTAAAGGTGGTCTTCTATAGCTGGTCATCTCCCAGGAAGAACGGATAACGAAATAAAAAACTATTGGAACACACATATTAGAAAGAAACTTATTCAGATGGGAATCGATCCGGTGACCCATAGGCCAAGAACCGACCATCTAAACTATTTAGCAGCTCTCCCGCATCTACTAGCTGTCGCAAATTTCAACAACCTCTTGACTCTAAATCAGAATATACAGTTGGATGCAACAAGTGTTGCAAAAGCCCAAGTGTTACATAATATGATCCAGGTCCTTAGCAATAACAATACCTCTTCTTCTTCTTCTTCATTTGGCATTCATCACACCAACAATAATCTCTTTAGCCAATCTTCTTTCTTAGAGAACCTACCAAATATTAGTGAGGGCCTTTATGATCAAACCCAAAGCCTCTCTCACATTGATAATCAGCCTCTGGAATCGTTTGTTAATCAGAATGTGATTCCACCGTTGATTTCGGCATCTCCTGGTGAGTCTAAGCAAACTCAAATGATGATAAAAAACAAGGAGATTTTGAAGCATAATGATCATACCTCGAACCCTTCATCGACGTCAACGTTCACACAAGATCATCATCAGCCATGGTGTGACATAATTGATAACGAAGCAAGTGATTCTTATTGGAAAGAAATCATAGAGTAAGTTAGAGAAACTAAACATTTTCACACACATATATTTTGATTGTTGAATTTCGACGAGTTCTTGATAGTACTTTTTTCTCTTTGCAGGCAAACTTGTTCGGAGCCTTGGCCATTTCGTGATTAGAGACTAAAGAACCACATTAGCATTATTTTTTTCCTGTGGATATAGAGATACACATATGTACATATTGTTAATTAACTTTCATACAGTTTGTGTCTTAATTTGTTTTCTTAAATTTTTCGACCATGTATGCAAAAAAAAAATTGATACTGTAAAAAACTGATTAACGTATATTTATACTATTAATCTGTCATTTTAGTAGTAGTTCTCCACGTATTAGAGCTTTTAAATCCAAATTATATTAGAGAAATGAATTCATGACTAATAGTTTGTCTTCTGGATTCAAATTTAGTTGGGGATGGTTAAGAAGAAGTGGACTAATAGAGTCTCGAAAGTGACGTAATCTTTTTTGTTTGACTTTATAGAGGAGACAAAAGAGATGAATAATAAAGAGATGGTAGCATTTAAAACATCATTGCACATCTTAAACTCCTGGCCACCTTTTATATCAAAAACAAGATTATAGTCTCAGCATATATAGGCTATAGTTTAAAATTTTAAGAAAATAGAAACCTGACTATTTTAAATTTTAAACACGGGTAACTAACCAAGACATAGTTTTGTGGGGTTTATTATGTTATTATTGTGTCATCATTCGAATTTAAATTCACATTGTATATTGTTGTCTATTTGACAAGAAAAAGTATAATTTTCAGTTAGATTCAGTTAGAAATATAAACTTTCTTTCCCCTTTAATCCAAAGTATAACTTTACAGTCAAAGCAAAAAAGATAACATTAGAATTCCTAGTTCAAATTAAACACTCAAAGTTAATTTTCAGTATTAAGAGTGTGACAGGAAAGACTTAAGTACATAATGGAGAAACGTGTGTTAATATACGTACACTAATGCTGCTCAAATATTTCTCATGAAAATAGAAACCTATATTTGGACTATAAAACCTATTTGGCTAGTTGATCACATTATTTTTTTAATTAATAATTAATTATTTCCAAAAATCAACACTAAGCGTTGCTTGTGGATATCGATTTGCAGGAAACATTTATTTGCAATCACACTTATAATATCAAAAAAAATTCTCGACAACAAAGATAGAAATCGCACCAAACAAAATTTGACTACATCAGAAACACACAAAAACCTAAAATCCAAACCATAGAAAAGATCGGGCAACGGAACCTTTCCAACCAAGTCAAAAGATGAAAACGGTTTAATTTCCCTTTAAATTATGATTTTAGTAAATCCTTTCCATTCATAATTGTCAAAAAAAAAAAAACCATGATGAAGATGAAATATCCATTACTGTAGTTTCTTATTAAATCATTCCATTCATAATTGTCAAAATCTTGTATTAACCGAGTTTATACCAAAATGATACGATTTAATTTGGCTCTATAATAATTCATAAACCGAATTATCCTAATCAAAAACCGGATTCGGAAACCCGCAGGGTCAAAAGCAAACCTGCCTGTACGTGATTAATTTTGAGAGAGTTTTGGACAAGTTTGTTTGTTTTCAAAGAAACAACTTCGGTTTAATCGAATCACCAGTTCATGGTCTCGGTTTGGAACAAAAATATACTACCAACAATCGGAATTGCTTAACCGGTTCCCAACCTAGTCACAAAGTCAACAAACACTTGAAACACGATGTAGGTCTTCTTACAAAGTATCCAGATTTTGGACTTAATCAACAGACATGGCCTCTGTTATGTTCCTCTGATCTTCCAATGCTGTCCGAATCTCGTCCACCAAAATCTTCTGCTCATCTTCTATTGTGTTCTGCAACTCATCAACCTATATTCCCAAAAAAAAAATCACAATCACAAACTCAGACTTCAAACATAGATCGCGTAGTGACACCCGTTTAAACTAAAAGATTAGGTTTTGAACATTACCATATGCATCATTAGAGCAAACTGCTTCTTCCTTAGCTCATGCAATCTCCAACTTGCAGTGTTCTCTGCTTCAAGCTCAGCAATCTCCTTGTTCAATTCATATATGACCTTCTCTGTCTCTGACCTAGGCGGTTGCGCAGAAATCAGTTTCCTTATCGTCTCACACTCTTCTTTATGTTGTCTCTCTATTTTACTCTCTTCAAGCTGCTTCTTTAGATCTTCTATCTCAGCTTTGGCCTGCATTATCTGCCTTTCCGTCTCATCTTTCACCTCGTTAAAACTCTCTTTCTCCCTAAGATTTGCTTCTACTACCGCTTGGCTCTTCAGAAGCGGGATTTCGAAAGTAGACAGTTCCTGTAAGAAAGCTTTCGCAAGCCTACCGCATTCATTAAAGTTCTCTTCTTCTTTATCAACTTCGAGTACAAAAGAAGTGAACTTCTTCTGAAGTTTCTTCAATGGAGGTTCGCCTCTAGTGGTTGTGGTTCGGGTTAAAAGCCGGTTTCTTATGATTTTGTCATCATCCACTGGATCGAATGCATAATTAATCTTAGGTACTATAGTCTCTAATCTACCAGAAATCCTCCTTGCTTTAACTGACATCTCAACTTACTTAAAAACCCTTAATTCAACCCTGCATCAGAGAAGCACAAGGAGCATTCAACAACCAAACAAAAACCAACTCGCCAAATTGCATTATCTAAAGCTATAGAATCCAAATTTTGGTCAGCAATAAGGGTAAGGGATACAAGACTAAAGCTCAAATCTAAATAGCAGAACCAAAAGATAAAGTATTACGATTTACGCTATAAATTCTCTCGATTTCAAATCTTCTATTTCTCAATCTACTTTAACTGGATTCTTATGGACATATATAAACAAATCTGATCTATTATTTCGTTTAATCGTAAGCAATTTCTCTATCGGACCATTGGATGAACTGAATTGAACTTTCCGGTGAGATTGATTTTACCCGGACGAACAAAAACAGAAAAAGATTATATCTTTACTTACTTGAAGTGAATCCAAGATCCAGATTCGTTTTCTGCAATCACCACTCGATCAAAACAGAGCCCTTTTCAATGGCAAACAATACTTCAATTTTTTTGTGTGGAACCCTAAATCGATAGTCATCTTCCTTCTCCCTTTCTCTTCTTCTTTTTTGAATTAAATGCAACAATGACTCTTCAACTTATATTATATTACAAAATAACCCTAATCTCTTAAAATATATACAAATAATCCTACAGTGTTTTTTGTAACAGTCTGACGCCCTGTTAATTCTTTTGACAAATAATTAATTGAACTAATAGGTCCAAAACTATATAACTGAGTAATCGGATTGTAGTACACATTACACATGTCTAATTGAGTTATGGAGAGACTAAATTTACGATCATAAGTAATCATTCATATTTGAATTGAACTAAAGTTTATTGAGGTAAAGAAATGTCAAATGTGTAACAAATCAAAACCATATAATAATATATAACTTAAGACTCCGATTTCACGGGCCAAACATCACATAATCGAACACGAATGGACTTTTTCGTCGCTAAAAATCTGAGAGGGGTAAACATGTTGGACTGAGTATTGAGGAGGGTAACTAAAGATTTTATTTCCATCACAGTCTTCATTCTTATTATTGTTCTTGTTATTACTGTCTTTGTCATCTTTGCTTTTCTCTGTGCTTTGACTTAGAAGTTCTGCATGCTTCCCAAGTTTTTTCTTAATTTTATCCACAAGTATTGGAGGATCCATGACTCCTCGTACCACCACCATTGACTTTGACCGGTCTGGTTCTGCCGTTTGAACACCTTTAAATACAAACATATCATCATGTAAGTTGTTTTTTTAGTTTGATATTTGATTTGTCTAAGTTGAAAACTAACTCATGGATAAACAAATTTATGAGTAATAGAAATTAAAGAAGCAATTTGTATAGCTTGGTTTGTGAATAAAAACATGAATACAATTTATATTACCTTTTATTTTCTCAATGCCCCTTTTGATTTCATGAACACATCCTTCACAGTGCATGTTCATTTTTAAAATTGCAGTTTTGATCTGTGGAGTACTCTGAAACCAGGCACAAAAGAAAGTAATTATTAATGATAGTTGGTATTTATCAAAATATTTGTGATATATTTTTTTGTTAAAGAAAAAAAAAACTTACGTCTTTCTTTTGTTGTGGCTCCTTCTTCTGATCTTGTTTAGGATTAGGTTTTGGGAAGATTAACTCAGCATTTTTACTAAATTTCTTCTGCACTCTTCGTAATATCTTCATCGGATCATCAAATTTTCCGGACACAACCACTTTATTGTCTCCAATCTCTGTCTTAATTTGTTCGACCCCTGAAAACAATAAGATCAACATTTTTAGAATAATTATTTGTTGGGTTAAATTAACACTTATAATCATTTCTGAGTATGATCAACTTACGACAGAGATTGGAGACAACAAATTATAATTTCATTCAAACCAAAAAAACACAATAATTATAAATTCGATCCAAATCGAAATGTAATGTAATATTGATCATATCTTTCGATTGAGACAATATAATTCCATTAAAGAGGAAACTACATACTCTAATAATGTTTGTTTTAATTGAATATTACCATCATAGCCCTTCAAGCAATGAGAAACTTGTGACGCGCATCCTTCACAGTGCATGTTAACCTTCAGAACAATTTCTGTATATTGATTATTCTTATCGGATTTTTCAACTGAGCCTCCATTTTTCTGGTTCTTCTTTACAGATTTGTTGGCTGATTCTCCATTTTGCTTGTTCTTTATAGTACAAAACAAAATGATAAGTTCACCGAATTTACGTAGCAAATTACTGTAATCACCAAAGACAAAAATGCACATACCTTTCCCATTATCAATGTTTACTCCAAGTGCAATGAAGAAGTTGAACAGTGAGACTATATATAATGTCAGAGAAGTTTTACGATTCATTTTTTATTTAGTAACATACAAAAATTATTCATTTCTCGATTCGGATGATCCTATTTGTTTAAAATTAATAATAATTGTAATCACTAGTAGGATTTAATTAATTATAGCATGCCAAAGCGACAACTAAATTTGTAAGTTGTAACGATCCTTATTAAATTAAATTTCCATTGGGACTTTTGTAACTTCTTTATTCATTATCTGGATTTTCTACAATCATGAATAGTTACAAATCTTCGAGCTTCATTTTCTTATTTGTTAGTAACGTTTTTTTGTTGTTGTCAAATACAGGAGTACTAATTACAGTATCTCCTTACTAAATCAAGTAATTTCGTATTTTCCGATGGAATTAAATTTACACAAAAATCGGTCCAACTCCAATTGTGCATTGGATATTTTCCAATAACAAATATATATCCCTAATAAAAACCAAGCTTTCAAAGGTCAAAATTTGTCATAATGGTAAACACTGTATTATGTAACATGTAATTACATAGGAGTCCAGCAAGATTGGGTCTTATGGTCCCAAACAGCAGGAATCAAGAATTTCAAGTGGTTGATTCCATGTGAATTAAAGGCTCCACCGGTTATCGGGTCAACCCTAATTCTACCGGTAAAACCCGGGAAAGCTCCGGTTCCGAAAACCCGCTTGCACTTAGATGCAGGGTCCACAAGATACAACGAAGAGTCGTGGGTTGCAATTCCCTCGACGTTGTATGGTGTCGTCTCCGATTTGAATAAGTGTTCGGTTAGAGCTGGATTGCTGGCGAAGTCCGCTAAACCGGTGGCTAGCTGAATAATCAATGCGTCGGCTCCAATTTCACCACTTGGCGGTTGATAAGTCATGCCACGTGGACCCTTATCGGCCGTGTGGAAAGGCCAGGCGCACACTCCGGGACATTGCACCGCCGGGTTGCTCACCATTATGTACGGTTGTGCTTCTTTTTTACCTGCGTGGCATTTACGTAATTTTATTTTATCTGTTTTACAACTTCAAAATTTCATGTAGAGAAATCAGCTAAAGACTAAAGTAATTAAATCAAACCTTTAATAGCATGGAGGGCGTGACGTTGGCAAGTTCCGTTACAAAACCCTAATCCTAGAGCATTAACTTGAGCGGAAAGTAATACAACGGGCAAAACTTTGGACATATTTCTCATGGCCGTCTCGACAAGTTTTTCGGAATTACCGATTGTCAATTCCTTTCCAAACTTCATCTTCTCATCCACGTAACTCCGGACAATCTTCACCTTAATCCTCTGAGCTACGGTTTTGTTATTCTTCTTCTGTCGGTAAATATCCTTCACCTCAAACCTCTCTAGGTAACTCTCCACAATTTTCCACCACGCCGATACCTTCGGGTCAAGACCTTCCTTGGCGTCGAAGTTAAGCGATTCTATGAAATCTTGAACCCTCTCTTTTTGGACCGGCGTGAAATTGCCGTACCATAGTAAAGAGAGATCAATGGTTCCATTTGGGATTTGCACAGGTGACTCGCGTGATAAACATAGAGGCGCGAGGAGAAGGAGAGTAATGATGGATAAAGAGGAGGAAGAAGAAGAAGAAAGCGCCATTGCCACCGCGCGAGCAAAAATTTTATTTTCTTTGTTAGGCTTTTTTTTTTGGGACGAAGTAAATAAATTTATTGTTTAATTAAGCTATTTTTGACATCAAAAAGTGGTTAATTTTGTTTTTGGATAATTGCCAATGAAGCAAAAGAGCTATTTTAAACAAAGCTAACTATTTTTAACAAGGGTCGTGAAAAACTCTTAACAACTTCCAACACTCTATTAACACGGAATGATGATGAGCTTATGAAACCGAGCCGACAGAAACTCATGAATTGAAAACGGTGACTATTTACATTTTTTTAGGATGGTACACCTTTTATTACGGAGAGCATAATGAGAAATCACATGAATCGAAATAATGTATAGTTTTAAGTTAAATGAATTCGTGCCCGGACGATGATCCGAGGTTAGGTGTGGTTTGCGTAGGCAAGACGCAATCCGTGTCTTTTCATTTTGATTTTTTTTGAAGTGCCAGATCACTGGATCCGACCCGTAAAACCTAATCGGATCCGGGCATATATTGCGTGCGTTTGAATTTGATTGGTTAATCGGAACTTTAAGTCTCGAACGTAGGGAAAAAAGACCTCCTCGTTTAAACCGAAGCATCTTGGCTCACGTGCTGTGCAACAAACAATCACATGCTTATTATGTAAGGAGTACTACATAAATTCGTTGGAACATTCGATTTGTTAAATGGTTGGAACATTCGATTTGTTAAATGAAAATTTGTATCATTTTAAATTCCCAACTAGGAAAAAAATTAATCGTACTTTCCACTCATAATCGCTTTAATTTCGTGGTTATTTGTTACCAATATCTTATTGTATAGTAACAACTTTAATATATTCCCATCCAACAAAAAAAAAAAAAACTAGAGAACAAAGATTCAGACTTTAAAGAAAAAAGTTCTTGGCATCTTTCTCAAACAAGTAATTCATTATGGTTTTTACAATGTAGAGATATTAGTTTTTTTTTTATCAACGTAGAGATATTAGGTTTTTTTTTTCATGTTTTATTTTAATTCCTACCTACTTAATTAAGGGCAATACAATATTGGTTGTGTCGATAAAAACAAGTTTTTTTTTCAGCCAAAAACGCGAAACGCAGAAGACGAAAACGCTAATTAATTGTGACCGGATTCCAATTATTCAACGTGAGCGAATGCCACGTATGAAAAGGCTTATAGGGCCAGATACGTAATAAGGAAAAAAAGACCAGGTACGTTAGTAAATAAAAAAGGCCAGATACGTTTGTCAGTGGCCCACGAGGCATTTTATCCTCTATGAAATACTATCTAATTTAATAAACCAAAAATCGGACGTTGCAGAGAAAACGAGATCGACGGTTGGAAAATAAGACACGTTATAGCACTCTGCGAAACTCCACCGCTTTCTGGAATTAAAAAATGAGTGTATAAATATAAGAGATAGAGTTAAAGCTTTTTGCAGAGTAAAATCAAGTGTTCAACTTCTTTCTTCTCTTCCTAAAGATCTGTACTTGTTTTTGATCTCCAGTGGCGTTGTGAAGCTCTGTATCTGAATCAATCAAAACAATTACTTGATTTTGATTTGATATTGAAGATATAATGGAATCGATTTGCGAATCTGTACAGACGGCGGCGTCGTCTACGGCTGTGCTGAGCTCTATTCCGCCTTTTCTGAGCAAAACCTATGATATGGTTGACGATCCTTTGACCAACGACGTCGTTTCTTGGAGCACCGGGAACAACAGCTTCGTCGTCTGGAACGTGCCTGAGTTCGCCAAGCAGTTTCTACCAAAGTATTTCAAGCACAACAATTTCTCCAGCTTTGTCAGACAGCTCAATACTTATGTGAGTCACACCATCCATCCACCCTCTTTAATTTTTTCGTATTCATCAATTTTCTCTTCGTAGTTTGATTTGGGGTAATCTTACTTTGTGTCTTTGTTTTGGTTGAATCAACTTACTGAATGATTTGTGTACGAAGGAGTAGATAAGATTTATGGGCTTCATTCATTTAGGGTTTCAAAAATTTTAAGTTACTATTTCAAGGATTAGGAAGTGTAAGTGGTGCTATTTATAGCTTTCTTGGAAGCAGGAAGTAGTAAGCATTAGAAGGCTCCTAATAGTTATTGAGAATTACAACTTACGAATGATTTAGGATGAGAGAGTGAAAAGAAGAGTCTTTGAGAGAAGTCAACTCCTATGAGTGTTTTGAATGATGATCTAAAGAGCTGTTCATACTGGTAAAAGAATTATGGATGTTTATTCCTTTCATGTTTCTTTTAGTTGCACAATTTTGTATCGTGGATCCATTTCTTTGTGGGTTTTGAAAAACTCGTGCAAGATAATTTTACATACTTGTATTGTCCTTGTTTTGCAGATATTTTTCGCTAGTATTGTGTACATGTATATCCCTTGGACTACAGCCATATATATATTTCTAACTTTCTCAGCTGCATAAGTGTCTACGAGGCTTTCAAATGAATTTCTTAGGTCAAACACAACCAAGAAGAGAAGACTTTCACATAGGCTTTTTTTTTTTTTTTTTTTTTTTCATTTTGTTCTTTCTTTTCTTACTTACCAAAAGGTTCCACGAACTTTGCAGGCTTATTTGGACATGTGCTCATATGTGTCTGAAGATTGGTTGACTCAGCAGTTCTTTTCTGGCCAGTAGCTCTAAGTCACAAAACAATATTTCTATCAGTTGTCCCATGTTAGCTTTCCATTCGTTTGTATTTGTCCGTCCAGGTACATACTGACACACTAAGAACTAGTAGTTTCCTTGAACCATGGTAGTTTAGTGCTGCAGTTAGACTCAGTGAAGATATTTTGCCATATTTTACCATCTCTAGAATAGTGGTTATTAAGCATTTGCTGGTCTTTATGTTAATACCTCTATGTATAACTCTTCTATGCTGGCTTCCTATTTCAACGGAATTCAAGTAACTTCTTGTGGTTGATGATTTTTCCATTCTTCATGCATAATTTTTTCAGGGTTTCAGAAAAGTTGATCCAGATCGCTGGGAATTTGCAAACGAGGGCTTTTTAAGAGGCCAAAAACAAATGCTGAAGAGTATTGTCCGGCGAAAACCTGCTCAAGTGCAGCCTCAACAACAACCTCAAGTTCAGCACTCATCTGTTGGTGCGTGCGTTGAAGTCGGGAATTTTGGACTTGAAGAAGAAGTGGAAAGACTCCAGTGGGATAAGAACGTCCTTATGCAAGAACTTGTGAGGTTAAGGCAGCAACAACAAGTCACCGAACATCATCTGCAAAATGTGGGGCAGAAAGTTCATGTGATGGAGCAGAGGCAGCAACAAATGATGTCGTTTCTAGCAAAGGCTGTCCAAAGTCCAGGTTTCTTAAACCAGTTTTCGCAGCAGAATAATGATGCGAACCGAAACATTTCTGAAAGCAACAAAAAGAGGAGGCTACCTGTTGATGACCAGAACAATGGTGGCAGTCACGGAGTTAGTGGTCTTAGCCACCAGATTGTGAGATATCAGACATCAATGAACGATGCAGCTAACACTATGCTCCAGCAGATACAACAGATGAGTAACCCACCTAGCCATGAATCCCTCGCAAACAATCATGGCAGCTTTCTTTTGGGCGATGTTCCAAATTCTAACCTTTCAGACAATGGGAGCTCCTCAAATGGATCACCTGGAGTGACATTGGCAGATGTTTCATCCAATCCTGCAGGCTTATATCCTGCAATGAAGTATCATGACCCATGTGAAACAAATCAAGTCCTGGAGACCAATTTACCTTATTCTCCAGCTGATCTGTTGGCTCCAAAGCAAGGAGCAGCAGCTTCTGGGAGCTCAAATTCGGATCTAGTTGGACGCGAGACAGATAATGGAGAATGTTTGGATCCAATAATGGCTGTTTTGGATGGCTCAATAGAACTAGAAGCTGATGCCTTAAATGAGTTGCTTCCTGGAGTGCAAGATAATTTTTGGGAACAGTTCCTTGATGAGAGCCCAGTGATTGGTGACACAGATGAGCTACTCTCAGGATCAGTGGAAAATGAACTAATAATGGAGCAACTGGATTTACAGTCAAGCCTGAGTAATGTGTGGAGCAAGAATCAACAAATGAACCATCTTACTGAACAGATGGGACTTCTCACATCAGACGCGCTGAGAAAATGAGATCGCCACAAGGTCATAATCTTTCCTCTGCGAGGTAATCAATCTTTGTTATATCCTATCCACACACTTTACAAGAATCGTTGTGCAAAACCTTTCTTCGTATTCTCGCAGATGGGTTATGATGTTATAGAGTCGCAACAACAAAAAGGATATGACCAAAGGAGGTATGTATGTCTGTATGTATAAAACTGCTTGTTACACAGTGCTTTGTAACACTATCATTCTTGTCAATGTGTAATAAAAGTAAGTAAGAGAAATAATATCTGCTTCAGAATGAAAAGGAGATGCTCCAAAGTGAGATATTCTTCTGTTATTGTGTATGTCTTTATGATGATTGAGTATTACTGTGCTTCTGTTAGAGATTCTTGTTTGTGTTTGGCACTTTTGTTTAGACATATTACATATATTTATGTAATCTTGAGGCCAAATCTTACCTGCTTTAGTGCTTTGAGTTTCAAAACCATAATTTATAGACATTTGACTTCATCAGAAAAAGAAAAAAAAAAACATTTATTCTTAGGCTCAAAACTCTAATTCCTTAATCTCATCAGTTTTCCACCGTTCCTCCCCAACGTAGCGAAAATTGAGCTCTTGACACTTACGATCATTCGTATGTTTCCATACATCTTGGCAAATTGTGCAGTCCGAACAACACACCATAAATTTGTCAAGCTTCTGATTTCCGGTTTGTACGGTTTCATTCCTAGTATATAATGCGACTCCCCGATCCCGCTTGGTTTCATGAAAATACAATGTGAAAGATTTCAAATCTTAAGGTTTGGAAGGCCGTTGATGAGCGTTGTAGATGCTTCTGTACAGCAACGAAAGCTCAGTCGTTCAAGGCTCGGAAAGTTACACACAATTATATTGGCCAAGTCTTCTTTCAAAACACTAAGAAATTTCATGTTTGTAAGATCTCTACAGTTGTCTCCGATCGCTTGAAGCTCAAGGCTCAAGGTGTCACCTTGCGATTTAAATGCACCAAGAATCAATGTTTGAAGATTCTTCCATTTACTAAAGGCTGACTGAATTGAATTCAGATTAAGAGTTGTCCACATTGGCAAGGCAAGTTTTATGATGTTTGGCATCCTTGAACAAAAATGTCAAAAAAGAAAAAAAGTATAAGTTATGAGATTAGATTTATGTGGTTTTAGGATTTTACCCATTATAAAGAATCGCGAGATCCTCTTCTATTATATTGCAATATACGTTGAAGAAAATGTTTATTGGGGCAGTACGGCCGAATTTGTTGATCTCAATCAAGATCTTCCTAAGGTGATATCGACGTTTTACTCTATCATTATCCTGCATAGTTTTCCCATATGGGTTATCCAAGAAGATTGAATCAAGATCGTTGAGTTTGATGGTGTTCCATATAGTTCTGTTGTGGGAGGCAAGGAACCAAGTTATGCACACTCGTGATGCTCCCATGATAACGTCTACTACGTCGAGCTTCTTAAAAATGTTGGAAAGTATGTCTTTATCCATCTTTTCCCATCTCGGAACATTTCCTGACTCTTCTTGACTCTCCATTAATTCTAATGGAATTAGTCTAGACTATTTGAGTTGGATAGATTTCTAAGATTTCGAGGAGTGTTTGCTTTGGCCAAATGTTTTAGGATATTTATAAGGTATGAAGTTTAAACTGTTGAGATTTATACCCATTTCAAATCAATACAAAATATTGAAAAACAGTTGTTTGTACATTTTTCTTTCAAAGATATTGAAAGTAAATGATTGAATGGACATAATTTTTTAAAAATAAAGTTTTAATGTGTCAAGATTTTTACTAATTTTATACTATACATAGATATTTTATTTCAAATCATTAATATATAATAGTGATTTATGTATTAATTACCTCTTTATTTATTTATGGAGTTTACTTTAGAAAATGTACTTTTATGGCAAAAGATATCATATCTGTATTTATTTTGATTGGATATGTTTTGATAAAATCTCTCTTTAATTTATGGCAAACAATATGAGAGATTTGTAAGCAGTTAATGTTACCAGAAATTTAAATTTTTGAAAAGGGTTTGATTCGGCCAAATGGTCTAGGATATCAATCAATAGTGTATGAAAAATATGGTATATCGACCGATATCACAAAAATGGCAAAAAATATCTATTGGCATCAATTCACAATTTCATATAACCAAATTCCGGGGAAATAACGCTTAACACGACTGTTTTCTCTCCACCGAACAATCGTTGACCATTTCACATATTAGTTTAATAAATTGTTATTTATTTTATTTAATCTGCAATCATTTATTTGAATTTAATAAATTAAAATTGTTCCCTCGCTCATTAATAGGAAATCAATGTTACTCGCTCGAATTCCTAAATTCATACCTGTCGTTGACTTGTCAAGAAGAAACAAATCAATCTAAAAACTTTTCTTCATTACGAGAAAAAAAAAATACTCCACCAACGAAATCAAAGCTTGACCGTATTCAATATCAGATCCGAGAGAAAGATGAGCGCCGCCAACGAAGACAAGCCGGTGCCGGCGCCGACTAAACTAGGCGACGAACAATTAGCGGAGCTTCGGGAGATTTTCCGATCATTTGACCAGAACAAAGATGGAAGTTTAACAGAGCTCGAGTTAGGCTCACTTCTAAGATCTCTAGGTCTAAAGCCAAGTCAAGACCAACTCGATACTCTGATCCAGAAAGCAGATCGGAATAATAACGGAATGGTCGAGTTCTCCGAGTTCGTCGCTCTCGTCGAGCCAGATCTAGTCAAGTGTCCTTACACGGATGAGCAACTTAAAGCGATCTTCAAAATGTTCGATCGCGATGGAAACGGTTACATAACGGCGGCGGAGTTAGCGCACTCGATGGCGAAGTTAGGTCACGCGTTAACGGCGGAGGAGTTAACGGGGATGATCAAGGAAGCAGATCGAGACGGTGACGGTTGTATCGATTTCCAAGAGTTTGTTCAAGCGATTACTTCAGCTGCTTTTGATAATGCTTGGGGCTGAAGAAAAAGAAGGTATATACAGTATATAGTTTGAATTTTTTGTTTGCTTCATCTGGAGATTTCTTTGTTTCTAGAAGATTCCTCCAATCAAAATATATTTGGAAGTATACTATGTGTGATTCCATGGAAAATATTGAGTTATTTACTGTTTGATATTTTCTTGGATGAAATTTTGATAGCTTGAAGAGAAAGCTATCACTGTTGATCTCAACAATTAGGGTAAAACTACTTAGCTAGAGTCAGAATCAATCCATCGTTTTTGAACCACTTAGTTTATAGACAAAGGTCTCAATAGGCAAAAGAAACGAAAGGTTCTCAAAACTTCTAGTAAGACAGTTGTACAAATCCATGTAAAATGGAGTAATTAACTTGTAAACAATTTCCTAAGAATAGTTAAGAAGAAGGGAAAACAGATGTGCCGCGAGGCAATGTGGAAAAACTTGGAGCCAATTAACATGCTCTGTCCCTTCTGCTAGAGAGTGTGAGTTATTACATAAGCTTCAGTCCACCTGTTACATCATCAACATTATCAACCGGTCCTGCACAAGTAAACAGTTTTATTAGACTAATGCACTTGTATCTAAAATATAAGATGCTATATATAACTCATCTCTTCGTATCCACTTGTATCTAATAACTTACCAAGAATAGCCATTACTGTCCTTGAATCTGGTAAAAGAACAGAACAAATACATTAGATTCTTTTGTTTGTCAAACTATGGTTAAGTAGGATTTGAAGTTTGAGAGCAGCTTGAATTCCAAATGAGAGTAACTATGAAACTTACTTGGAGCAATCTGTGTTTTTCCGGCATCAATGGTGATATGGGTTGGCAATTTAAAGGACTTTGCTCTTTCCTGTATCTACAACATTGTTAGACTCTGAAGTTGAAGAAATCATCTAAAACAACCGAAGTAAGAGCTTAGGAAATTTTCTTCTATTTTGTAACTAGAAACACAAGTTCAAGAACTAACAATCTGCAATCTTGCAAAGAGCAAGAAGATTTCTTCAGCACTAACACATGGTTAGGAAACTCACTTGCAAAACTAGCATCTCTTCCTCACTCTCGATTTTGACAACAACTTTTGGCTGAGCACAATATTCCCATCTGCAATAGCAATCAGTTATTGGTATTAAGAGAACAACCAAAACATGTTGATTCTATCCGTCGTCTGTGAAGAAAAAAAGATTTGAAGTAGACTATATGACATAGTGTGATGTACCTGTTCAAGACTTTTGGTGCCCGTTGAAGGAGTTTCTTGTATAAACCTAAAGTAGCATGACTATATATAATGCAATGAGTTATTAATCGAATTTAAGAAATGCTACTGAAGACTAATAGAGAATTGATAACCACCTGCATTGAGCAGCAATCTTCCCTTTACCCATTTTAAGATCATTCCTCACAACCAAAACCTACACAGACAACAACAAACATTTATATCAGCTTCTAGTTTATTGGTACATTGCAAAGATAAAGAGGCAGAGCAAGTCTAGAAACCATTTTGAAATTTTTGCGAAAATCAGCAAGTTTCTCTATCTCTAGGGGTTCTTTGGATTTAGTCTTCTTATTTCCACTGCTGGATCCTGCATTTATGGCGATAGATTTGGAGGAGACAAAGATTCTGCGGGTTTTTAGAAAAGTGCTGATGCAATATCCAAGTGCAGCTCCAAGAAGTAAGGCACTTATTAACCACATCAAATCCATCATCCTTCAAGAATTAAAAATAAAATAAAACAAGACCAGACACTTCAATTAACTCAAACAATGTTGAAAAACAAAATAACAAAAACTAATGATTCCAAGAAAAACACACTACCAAATTTGGGAATCTAAAGTAAATAAGAAAGTTTTCTCAACAAGTGAACAAAACAAAACAAAACTAGCCTTAACTTTAAGACATATGCTGGTTTTAATTACACCGACACAAAATCTTTGATTGATAAAGCTACTTCCTTTCATCAAAGACATAAGAATTGGTCGAGAAGAAATTTAAGGAAACATGAGACCGAGCAAGGTTTTCGATTAATGTGGATTTTCAGAAAACGAAAAATCTAATAAGCTTCTGATAAGCATTCTAGATTGTTGGAACAAATAAACGAGGGACGATTAATCAAAAGTACGTTTGTTACCTTATTCTTCCGGCGGCGGAGCAGTGACAAATCTTTCTTCTTTCACGTTTCAACCATTTAGGAGATAGACTGGTGTTTGGAAACACGAATATGCATGCCTATATAAATCGATTTGCATTCCATAGTTTCTGCAATTTTAGAAAAACGTTTAGAGTATTGGCTATTGGGCCTTTTAGGTTTTGATGACAATTTTTTTCCCCCAAAAATATAAATTTATTATTTCTAGGTTTTTTTTTGAAAATAGTAAAAATCTTAGATACTATTTTATTTTCTATGCTTATTTCCTACATTAAAAATCTAAAAAATTAATAAAATCGTCCAAAAATCTGAACACAAAAGTTGTCATTAGCAAACAAAACTACTTTTTTTTTCTTAAAATAAAATTGTTTTTTTTTTAATATAAAATCTAGAAGACTTGGTCGAGCTACAGTTATTCTCACAACCAAACGTACCTAAAAAGTTAACGCGTTTTCTTACTTTTTGTTTCTTTTATTTATTTCCTACGTCAACAATAGCTTTGACCTTGTTGTAGATTTTCTTCCGTATCTTCCTTATTTTTTTCTAAACCAGATTAACCTGTTTCAGCTTTGTTCTTCAAAGCTTCACTTCTCGTTGCAACGTACTAAAGGTAACTTCGTTTATCTCTTCATGCAGTTTTCTTCGTTTTTAGTTTTGATTACATGTCGATTCCCATATTCGTTCGAAATTCTGGGTTTCTCTGATGTTATTTACTGCTTTTGCTTTAGTTTTTTTTTTGTTTGGTTGTAATTGTTGATCATCATAAGTATATATGTCCTGTTTTCTTCTAAATTTCGATATTAATGAAGATTGTCATTGAATTTTGGTTTCCTGGGGGGGGGGGGAGCCCTAATCTGATTCCTCAATTCAAATTTGCTTTCTTCAAATCCGATTGCCTAATGACTTCTTTTGATTTGTGATTGGTGAAATCAAGTGTGTATGAATACCTCTATGCACTTTTACTATACTAGTTTGTATAAATTTGGGATTTATACTTTGTGTTTCCAGGTCTTTTTGATTACCTCAAGTCCTGAAGAAGATGAGTGACAATCTAATGGACAAAGTTAGCTCATTTAGTGAGCGTCTCAAGATTGGAGGTTCTGAGGTGAGCAAGAAAGTGAGTGCTGGTGTTAGCTCTATGAGTTTCAGAGTGAAGGAACTTTTCCAAGGTCCTAATCCAACCGATAAACTAGTCGAGGATGCGACTTCAGAGAATCTAGAGGAACCTGATTGGGCTATGAACTTGGAAATTTGTGATATGATCAATCAGGAGAAGATTAATAGCGTTGATTTGATCCGAGGGGTAAAGAAGAGGATAATGATGAAGCAGCCTAGGATTCAGTACCTTGCCTTGGTTTTGCTTGAGACTTGTGTTAAGAATTGTGAGAAAGCCTTTTCTGAGATTGCTGCTGAAAGAGTTCTTGATGAAATGGTTAAGCTGATTGATGATCCGCAAACCGTTGTGAATAATCGGAATAAAGCTTTGATACTGATTGAAGCTTGGGGAGAATCAACCAGTGAACTTCGCTATTTACCAGTTTTCGAAGAAACTTACAAGGTTTGGTGTTCTTAAAGAATTTGGTTATATACTTTATCACTCTACTATGTACTAACTAGCTTGAATTATATATATGTTTGTGATGCCTTTGTTTCAATATTATAGAGCCTAAAATCAAGAGGTATCTGCTTCCCTGGACGTGACAACGAGAGCTTGGCGCCTATTTTCACACCTCCTAAGTCTTCCTCAATACCAGAAGTGGACACCACTGGTCTTCCACAGCATGGACGTGTGCCGTATAATGCTCCTCCTCCTGTACGAAGCTTCACTGAGGAAGAGACAAAGGAAGCTTTTGATGTTGCAAGGAACAGCATTGAACTTCTATCAACGGTTTTGTCTTCTTCACCTCATCAGGAAGCTTTACATGTAATTCAAATCTAAATATCAAAAATTTCATGGGGTTTTCAAGTCTTCTGCCAACGTCATGACTCATGATCGATGAATTTTTCTTTGCAGGACGATTTGACAAGTACATTGGTACAACAATGTCGTCGATCCCAAACCACTGTTCAGAGAATCATCGAGACATGTGGAGAAAACGAAGCCCTTTTATTCGAAGCCTTGAATGTAAACGATGAGCTTGTGAAAACGCTTTCTAAGTATGAAGAGTTGAAGAAACCTTCTGCACCATTAGTTGCAGCTGAGCCAGCTATGATTCCTGTTGATGACTCTCCCATTCATGGGAAAGAAGAAGAATCGCTGGTCAGGAAATCCTCTAGCGGTGCTCGCGGAAGCAGCAGTGATGACATGATGATGGATGATCTGGATGAGATGATATTTGGTAAAAAAGGTTTTGGTAGTTCTTCATCCGATGCTACTAGTGCTTCTGGGAATGAACCGAAGAAACACCAATCTTCTAAAAACGATGATCTCATTCGCTTCTGAGATGTTTTTTTAATTTATCTTAGTTAGAAAACTCTAGTGGATTGGTGTTTGGTCTTTGGCAATATATGCATGCACAAATTTTGTGTAAGTAATCTAATCTAAAATTAGCCATGGCACTATATGTATTTTGTGTTTTTTACTTTGCTGCTCATAGCAGTAACAAACGTTAAATGAATCACACAAGAAAAATTAACAGCAAAATCTCCAGAATACCCCTAAATTATGCTTGCCCTATTTTGATGGATTAGTGCTCATTGTTGGTCTACTGGGAGGTCAGAGTCTGAAAATCAATTTGCGAATTTTCTCTGCAGAGAAGATGGGTCTCTTGAGCAACCTACCAGAGGAAATTCGTTGTCACATATTGTCATTCCTTACCACAAAGGAAGCTGCCTCGACCTCTGTACTCTCAAAAAAGTGGCGCAATCTGTTTGCATTTGTCCCTAATATTGACATTAATGATTCTGAATTTTTTCATCCGCAAGAGGGTAAGCGAGAAAGAGACGGAATCCTCCAGAGCTTCATGGATTTTGTGGATAGAGTATTGGATTTACAGGGAAATTCTCCGATTAAGAGATTCTCGCTCAAGTGTGAAACTGGTGTTTGTCACGCTCGTGTGAATACTTGGATATGTAAAGTGCTGCAGCGTGGTGTTACGGATCTTGATCTCTCCTTCAATTTCGAAGATGAAGATGAGCATTATCTGCCTCAAGAGTTGTTCGTCAGTGAGAAACTTGTCAATCTGAAATTAACAAATGCATTTGGAATTTATTGGTGGACTGGAGCTAAAGGCACTTTCTTACCAATGCTTAAAAGTCTTAATATTCGCTCGGGAAGGATTTTTTGTGATGATAAGATTCAGTTGCTTCTTCCTTGTTTCCCTGTGCTTGAGGTATTAGAAATGACTACTATGGAGTGGTTAGATTCTGATGAAACCGTGTCAAGTGCAACTCTCACTAAGCTACTTATTTGCGGCATTCGCTCTCAAAATCCTAAGAGCATATCTTTTGATACTCCAAATCTGGTTTCCTTCATCTACGCTGATTTAGTTGCCGAGGACTATCCATTAGTGAATTTTAAAAACTTATCCAAGGCTCGAATTGCGTTTAGAGTAAGTGACGATCAAATCAAGCGAGTAAGAGAGCCAAATAATGATTGGTTAGAAGATGATGTCGTCCTAAAATTTGGCAATGTGGTGAAGCTCATGAATGGCATACAAAACGTTCAGGAACTTCACTTGTGTCCTGATACTCTCGAGGTCAGTTTTCTTCTTGCTATTCTTTCTTTTTCTAGTCTACAACTTGTGAAATATTTTATTAATTGCAATTGTTTTTTCAGATGCTTTCTCTTTGCTGTGAATCGATGCCAGTGTTCAACAACGTCAAAATGTTAGCTATTTACAGTGAAGAGAGTCGAGGATGGCAAGCATTGCCAGTTCTTCTAAGGAATTGTCCACAGTTAGAACGTCTAATCATGGAGGTACAACTATAAAACCACAAAACTAGTTGGACAAAACATGCATATAGCTAACCTTAATTGTGTCGCTTCTGGTTTCAGGGTCTGGTGCACCATGTGACAGATAAATGTGGGGATGTTTGTGACTGCATTTTTCGCAAGGACAAAGGGCGTTCGCTCAAATCTTGTCGAGTAAAAGAGTTAGAGATTAAAGGGTTTGGAATAACAATGAAAGAGGTGAACATGATAGAGCATTTCTTGGACTATCTTCCGTGTTTGAAGGAGGTGAAGATATATATTGAAGAGAATGGTGTTACACAGATTGGCAACAACCCTGAAGAGTCCTTACTTATCTTGCATATGATAACTGAGTACAATGAGCTCTATAGTTGCGATGTCCGTCTCTACGCGTTAAAGACTAAGAAGCCGATTGCACAATGAAGTCACTGCAGACCAATACTTGGAGTTTGACTTGGGTTGAATTTTGTTTAATCGGCTTGAAAACCAAAACCTGAATCCGTTTCCTTATTATCTTTGTCTCAAGACTCTCAACAGTAATTTGTTTTTATTTTTCAGTTGACTTGTTAAGTGAACAAATGAGTTTTACTGGAAAAGATTTGCAACATTGTTCAATTTCCTTCTCTGTCTCAGTCAAAACCGGAAAGACATTTTCAGGTCAATGGTTTAAAGAAGGCCCAAACCAAATCAATTCAGCCCGAGAAATTATACCCAAAATCTCCAAAATACCCCTTTAAATTCCACACTTCGTCTCTCTCTCTCGCGACTCTCGGACTCACACATCTCATGAGAAGTTGGGCCTAATTTGAAGGGTTTGCGCTGCGAAAATTTGCATTTTCAGTGTTGGTCTTGGATTTGGCCTCTCTACCAAGGTATGTGCCCAAGTTAACTCATAGCTTTTGGGCGTTCACAGTCTCAAAATCAATTTCTCTGTGTGGTTTACTCATAACTAGTAGGTTTTCTCTGTTTGGTAGATTGATTTGCTTAGGAACGAGCGTTTTGTATCTTCTCTGTATAGAAGATGGATCTCTTGAGCAACCTACCAGATGAAGTTCGTTACCATATATTGTCATTTCTGACCACAAAGGAGGCTGCTTTGACATCAGTTCTCTCAAAGAAATGGCGCAACCTGGTTGCTTTTGTCCCTAATCTTGACTTTGATGATTCTGAATTTCTGCATCCGGAAGAGGATAAGCGGGAAAGAGATGGAATCCTACAGAGTTTCATGGATTTTGTGGATAGAGTATTGGCTTTGCAGGGTACTTCTCCCATTAAGAGATTCTCGCTCAAGTGTGAAACTGGTGTTTATCATGCTCGTGTGAATAGTTGGATATGTAAAGTGCTGCAGCGTGGTGTTACAGATCTTGATCTCTCCATCAATTTCGAAGATTGTTATTTTCTGCCTCAAGAGTTGTTTGTCAGTAGGACACTAGTCAATCTGAAATTCAACACTGAATATGGTCTTTATTGGTGGACTGGACCTCAAGGCACTTTCTTACCAATGCTTAAAAGTCTTAAAATAGACTCGGCCATGATTTTCTGTAATGAGAAGATTGAGATGCTTCTTCCTTGTTTCCCTGTGCTTGAAGTATTACAAATGGTAGATATGGAGTGGGTAGATTTGGATGTAACTGTGTCAAGTGCAACTGTCACTAAGCTACTTAGTAGCTCCACCGGCTGGAGAACCCTTCGAAATCCAAAGAGCGTTTCCTTTGATACTCCAAGTCTGCTTTCCTTTAGCTACTCTGATATAGTTGCAGAGGACTATCCATTAGTTAATATGAAGAGTTTATTCAAGGCTCGAATCATCCTTGTAGTAACTGATGTGTTAGTCGAGCGAATAAGAAAACCAATTACTGATTTGTCAGAGGATGATGCTGTTCTTCGATTTCACAATGCGGCGAAGCTCATGAATGGCACACAAAACGTTCAAGAACTTCACTTGCATTCGGATACTATCGAGGTCAGTTTTCTGTTTGTTCTCTCTGGTCTAGTTGTGATATATTGATTGCAGAATGTTTAGTTGTTTTTGCTTCTTCTTGTTTTCAGGTGCTTTCTCTATGCTGTGAATCCATGCCTGTGTTCAACAATGTCAAAAAGTTAGGTATTAAGAGTGATGTGGATCGAGGACGGCAAGCTCTGCCAGTTCTTCTAAGGAATTGTCCGCATCTAGATATTCTAGTCATCGAGGTACAACTATAAAACCACAAAACTAGTTGGACAAAACTTGCAGTTCATACTTACAATAGCTAACCTTATTTGTCTTTCAAGGGTCTGGTGCACGATGTGACAGATAAATGTGGGGATGCTTGTGACTGCATTTTCCGGAAGGACAAAGGCCGTTCGCTGAAAGCTTGTCGAGTAAAAGAGTTAGAGATTAAAGGGTTTGGAGTAACAATGAAAGAGATGCACTTGATAGAGCATTTCTTGGACAATTTTTCGTGTTTGAAGGAGATGAAGATCTATATGGAAGAAACTGGTCCTACACATTACGGTACTATCATTTATGGTGAAAATGTCGAAAGTACCCCTAAGTTCCGCGTTGATTAACTCTCTCTTTTTCACTTTTCTTTTTTTTTTTAATAGAAAAAACATCTACCGACCGCGTAATTTTATAATTAAAAAAAATAAAAATGGGATCTCTTAATTCTTTCTACGTTGTCCAAAAACCTCAACTAAAAAAAAAACATCTCCGCCGGTTTCTCTCGCCGGTGTTTTCTCAGTCATCGTCACTGTTACCGCCTCCAGACTTTACCATTTCAGTTAAAAAAAATCAAAGAGCAGAGATCTTTGGATCTTCGTCTTTCTTCTCCAATTTTATTTTAATTAATTTATTATAATTTCTGAAAGATGTCGAGAATAAAAAAAATGGGTTTATCGTTGCCATCATAACGTGTATTAGTAAAGCCGTAGTAGTGCTGATGTATTTGGTCACGACTAAGTCCCTTCCTCTTCTCTTCTTTTCTTCTTCTTCTTCTCCTTCTTCTCTCTCTCAAATGTCCATAATCAGTTTGGGCAACACGACCACATTGATTCCTTGAGAAAATATCTATTAAATTAAGAAAGCGTTTTCTTCTTCTCTCTAAATACCTATCGGGTGAAGATCTGAACCTTAGCCTTCCTCTGTTACAGCCTCCTCAGGTACTGTAACATCTTTGATTTCTTCTTGAGTTTGTGTGTAGTTGGATTGTGCAACGATCGAGTTCTATTTTGGAGATTTTGATTTTGATGGGAAGCAATCTTTTTGTTTAGAGATATTTTGGATTTGAAAGTTTGAAATTGAGCTTATTTATTTAGATTTTCCCTCTTTAGCTTCAGATTTAAGCTTCTCCTCTTGTGGTGGGGTTATGAAATCAATGAACAATTCCCTTTTTATGTGTTATGGAATATTATAATGAGATTTGTTGTTCTTTAATCTGAGATCTATTATGCTAATCTCTTGATTATTTCGAGTTTAAGATCTTTTGAAAATTGTTGACTTGAAGATTTGAGCATTATTACTTTTGCTTGCTTTCAGGGATCTGCCGGCTACAAAGTCCGGTGGATATTATTAGACAATGGCGTCTAATAATCATTTCACAAACAGTCGATCCAATCTATCAACAAACTCTGATGCTGCTGAAGCTGGTAGGCACTTGCCTCCTGCGCCAAACACTGTCACATTTGCTAGGAGGACTTCCTCTGGGCGCTATGTCAACTACTCCAGAGATGATCTTGATAGCGAACTCGGGAGTGTCGATTTCACTAACTATACGGTTCACATTCCGCCAACTCCGGATAACCAACCCATGGATCCATCCATTTCTCAGAAGGTTGAGGAGCAGTATGTGTCGAGTTCGTTGTTCACGGGTGGTTTTAACAGCGTGACTCGGGCTCATCTTATGGACAAAGTGATTGAGTCAGAGACCAACCATCCGCAGATGGCTGGTGCTAAAGGATCGTCTTGTGCCATTCCTGGTTGTGATGTTAAGGTGATGACTGATGAGAGAGGACAAGATCTTCTTCCTTGCGAGTGTGATTTCAAAATCTGTAGGGATTGCTTTGTGGATGCTGTGAAAACTGGCGGTGGGATTTGCCCCGGGTGTAAGGAGCCTTACAGGAACACGGATTTGGCTGATTTTGCTGATAACAACAAGGGGCAGCAACGGCCTATGCTTCCGCCACCATCGGGTGGCTCCAAGATGGAGAGAAGATTGTCATTGATGAAGTCCACTAAGTCTGGGTTGATGAGGAGTCAAACTGGGGATTTTGATCACAATAGGTGGTTGTTTGAGACTAGTGGGACTTATGGTTACGGAAATGCTTTCTGGACAAAAGATGGGAATTTCGGGAGTGACAAGGATGGGAATGGCCATGGTATGGGGCCGCAGGATCTGATGAGCAGACCGTGGAGACCTCTTACTCGGAAACTTCAGATTCCTGCAGCTGTTATTAGTCCTTACAGGTGAAAAAGTTTGTTCTTATTCCAACATATCTCGCCATTTTGTTCAAACTTTCACTGACACATTTGATTTTCTCATGCAGGCTTTTGATATTTATCCGAATTGTTGTTCTTGCGCTGTTCTTGATGTGGAGGATTAAGCACAAGAACCAAGATGCGATATGGCTATGGGGAATGTCTGTGGTTTGCGAGCTTTGGTTTGCCTTTTCTTGGCTTCTTGATCAGCTGCCAAAGCTGTGCCCGATTAACCGAGCTACAGATCTCAATGTTCTTAAAGAAAAATTTGAAACGCCTACACCAAGCAACCCGACTGGGAAGTCTGATCTCCCGGGACTCGATATGTTTGTATCTACAGCAGATCCGGAGAAAGAACCTCCTCTTGTCACTTCAAACACCATTTTGTCGATTCTTGCTGCTGACTACCCTGTCGAAAAGCTTGCTTGCTATGTTTCAGACGATGGAGCAGCACTTTTGACATTTGAAGCCATGGCTGAAGCAGCAAGTTTTGCAAACATATGGGTTCCTTTCTGTCGTAAACATACTATCGAGCCGAGGAATCCTGATTCATACTTTAGTCTGAAAAGAGATCCTTATAAGAATAAGGTGAAGCCTGACTTTGTTAAGGATCGAAGAAGGGTGAAGCGTGAGTATGATGAGTTTAAGGTTAGAATCAACAGCTTGCCTGACTCGATCAGGCGGCGTTCTGATGCTTATCACGCAAGGGAAGAGATTAAGGCCATGAAGCTACAGAGACAGAACACAGACGATGAAATAGTAGAGCCAGTCAAGATTCCTAAAGCTACATGGATGGCTGATGGTACTCATTGGCCTGGAACTTGGATAAATTCTTCTTCTGATCATTCCCGTAGTGACCATGCCGGTATCATTCAGGTACATTTCGGTTCTGTTCAGTTTTTTCATGTTTATTTGGTTTGGAGCAATCTAGTTTATTCATAACTGAATTGTAACCGGAGTTTGGTTTGATTGGATTTTGTTTGCCAAAATTTTGGTTATGTTTAAGATATTTGGTTTGGTTCAGTTTCTATGCCATCTTTCTAAGATTAATGTGTTTCAAAATTCTGATAAATGCAGGTGATGCTGAAGCCGCCGAGTGATGAGCCATTACATGGAGTATCTGAAGGGTTCTTAGATCTTACAGATGTTGACATTCGTCTTCCGCTTCTTGTCTATGTTTCGCGTGAAAAGCGACCGGGTTATGATCATAACAAGAAAGCAGGAGCCATGAATGCCCTGGTCCGAGCTTCTGCAATTATGTCCAACGGTCCATTCATACTGAATCTTGACTGTGATCATTACATATACAACTCTCAGGCTTTGAGAGAAGGAATGTGTTTCATGATGGATCGAGGCGGTGACCGGCTTTGCTACGTTCAGTTCCCGCAACGGTTTGAAGGTATTGACCCATCAGATCGGTATGCCAATCACAACACTGTCTTCTTTGATGTGAACATGAGAGCTCTTGATGGGTTGATGGGTCCGGTTTATGTTGGAACGGGTTGTCTCTTTAGAAGAATTGCATTGTATGGATTCGATCCACCTCGGGCTAAAGAACACCATCCCGGATTCTGTAGTTGCTGCTTCCCTCGCAAGAAGAAGAAAAGCCGTATCCCGGAAGAAAACAGATCTTTGAGAATGGGTGGTGACTCGGATGATGATGAAGAGATGAATCTTTCTTTGGTTCCTAAGAAATTCGGAAACTCAACTATCCTTATCGATTCAATTCCGGTCGCCGAGTTCCAAGGTCGTCCTCTTGCGGATCACCCAGCTGTGCAAAATGGACGACCTCCCGGCGCTCTTACCATTCCTCGTGAGCTTCTTGACGCATCGACTGTGGCAGAAGCCATAGCCGTCATCTCTTGTTGGTACGAGGATAAAACTGAGTGGGGATCTCGGATAGGTTGGATTTATGGATCAGTCACGGAAGATGTGGTCACGGGTTATAGAATGCACAACCGAGGCTGGAAATCTGTTTACTGTGTGACAAAAAGGGATGCTTTCCGTGGTACTGCTCCAATCAACTTGACAGATAGGCTGCACCAGGTTCTCCGATGGGCCACTGGCTCGGTGGAGATCTTCTTCTCAAGAAACAACGCGTTCCTCGCCAGCCCGAGAATGAAAATCCTTCAGAGAATCGCTTACCTGAACGTTGGAATCTACCCGTTCACATCAATCTTCCTTATCGTCTACTGCTTCCTCCCGGCGCTCTCCCTCTTCTCAGGCCAATTCATAGTCCAAACACTCAATGTCACATTCCTCTGCTACCTCTTAATCATCTCCATTACACTCTGCTTACTCGCTCTCCTCGAGATCAAATGGTCAGGAATCACACTCGAGGAATGGTGGCGAAACGAACAGTTTTGGCTCATTGGAGGAACAAGCGCTCATTTAGCCGCTGTTATCCAAGGATTGCTCAAAGTGGTTGCCGGAATCGAAATCTCATTCACATTGACATCTAAATCCGGAGGAGACGATGTTGATGACGAATTCGCTGATCTCTACGCTGTGAAATGGACATCTCTCATGATCCCACCAATCACAATCATGATGGTGAATCTAATAGCGATCGCAGTCGGGTTTAGCAGGACGATATACAGTGTGATTCCGCAGTGGAGTAAGTTGATTGGAGGAGTGTTCTTCAGTTTTTGGGTATTGGCTCATCTTTATCCATTCGCTAAAGGGCTTATGGGAAGAAGAGGAAGGACTCCGACCATTGTTTATGTTTGGTCTGGACTTGTTGCCATCACCATTTCTCTGCTTTGGGTTGCCATTAATCCACCTGCTGGTTCTACTCAAATCGGAGGATCTTTCACTTTCCCATGATTTATAGGTTTGGTTTCTCATTCTTTGGTCCTTTCTTCTGTCCAAAGATGTGAGTCTCTTGGAAGAGGACGGATAGGTTTAAAAGCTGGAGACAGAGATTGATTGGCCAAGAAACACAAAGTATAGTTGAGCTATAAACACAGAGCAAGTCTAAGAACTTCTCTCATTGTCTTTTTTGTTTGTTTGTTGGAAAAGGACATTTTTTTGTTTGTCTTGTTAAAATTTGTAATCTTTTGATCTGTTGATGGAATTATGTATGCTGCTACTGTTAATCTACATAAATTTATTCATTTCAATCTGATTGTTTCATAAATTATGAAACGGGTCGGGTCATTGTGTTAAATATCCATAAACTGACCCATTAGCTAAACCCGTAAATTAGCCCAAAACACTTGTCCCGCCGAAACCCTACCAAAACCTTGAGAATCTTCTCTATGAGGTTTCTAATGGCAACAAATATTTCGGCTTCGAATTTCTTCTTCTCCAAGCCAATTTCTTCTACATAAATCATTTTTTTCTTCCGGAAGAGCCCTAAGCTTCGTTCCCAGGAATAATGGCTCAGAAATGTGCGATTGGTATAATATCAGCCCTAGCAGCTTCAGCTTCTATAGCGCAATCGAAAGTCGCTGCTGCAGATGGTCCTTTCAATTTCTCTGGATTCTCTCCTTCTCCGAATCCTCAGCAGCAGGCTTCTCCTCCGCCCTCGCAAACTCAGAAGCCACCGTCCACGCCTGGTGAAGATTCTTCTGCTGCTCCGCAAGCTCGTAATGATAATCCGAGAACTAGTTCCGGTGGTTTTGATCCGGAGGCACTGGAGCGAGGAGCTAAGGCCTTGAAGGAGATTAACAACTCCTCTTACGCCAAAAAGGTCTTGAACCTTTTTTTTGTCTCTTTGTGTAGTTTGATCTTCACTGAAACAATTGAATCATGCTTCGGTTTAGGAAAGGCTACACAGGAAGATCTCTACTAGATAAGCTGAGAAATGGATTCTCTTAGATTATGATTTGTATGATTAAGCTAAAAGAGACAAATTTGAGCTTAAAATGGTTTGCACTATGTGTTGGTTCTCAGAGTGCTCTATTTATGTGTGTTTATCAGGTGTGGTTTGGCTCACAGTTTGTATTTGGTTCTGGTAGGTTTTTGAAAGTATTAAGCAGCAAGAAGAAACAAAGCAAACTGAGTTTGCAGCAAAGACGCAAGAGTTTAAAGCTATGCAAGCTCAAGCTGAAACTGTGAGATCAACTAACTTTATGTTCATTATCCGATATTTTGATATTCTTGGATTATGGTGTTACAATTAATGACTGGCTACCTTATAGAAATGAGTTAGCAACTGCAGCACAAAGATCGTACTTTTATCTTAGTAAAGTTGAAAATAGTGTCTTGTGACAAAACATGCTTCCACTACAGCCATCAGTGATCCTATGAGACATATTCTTAGCATCATTTCATATTTGGCTTAGCTGGTTCTAGGCAGTGAAGTTGTGTGCCTGACATTTTTCATTTTACAGGAGAGGCAAAAGGTAATATATGATGAACAGAAAAAACTTTCTCAGCACCAAGCACAGACAAAATCGCAGATGGCTCGATATGGAGATGACTTGGCAAGAAAGAGGATGCAGGCATGTAATTATCAAAAGACTTTTACAACACTGGGAAGTTTCTTTTCTTTGTTCCAACAAATTTTGATGTGTATTTAATTTTACAGGCTGAGAATGAGTTCCATAGAGCAAGAAATCAAGAACTTGTGAAAATGCAAGAAGAATCAGCAATTAGGCAAGAACAAGCTCGACGAGCTACTGAGGAACAGATCCAGGCACAGAGACGACAAACTGAGAGGGAGAAGGCTGAAATTGAACGTGAGACCATCAGGGTCAAAGCTATAGCAGAAGCGGAAGGAAGAGCCCATGAAGCAAGACTTGCTGAAGATGTAAACAGGAGAATGCTTGTTGATCGTGCAAATGCAGAAAGGGAAAAATGGGTTGCTGCCATAAACACTACATTCGACCATATTGGAGGTGTGAGATTTAATTTCATCTTTCTGTTGTCTTGTGGTCTTCAATCGTCTTTTTTGTAGTCTTCAATCATCCTTTTTGGCAGATTTAACTTGGTATGGAAAATCCCTGTATAGACCTTGATGCAATATTAGATAACACCATTCCGAATTAAAGTCTTAATGCTTGGGTACCATGAACTAGTGTTTATAATAGAAGTGTGGCCTCATAATCTATACATTGCAGTTGCACCAATAGAAGTTTGACACTTTACTTTTGTTATCCTAGGCGGTTTGCGTGCAATTCTGACGGATCAAAATAAACTTATTGTTGCTGTTGGGGGTGTCACTGCTCTTGCAGCTGGAATCTACACAACGAGGTAAAGACTATTTTGTTGTCTGAATGTTGCGAAATTATTTTTCATAATCGGGAGTTCTTTTTGTTGAAAGGTTGAGGAAGTGTTAATGCTGTTGATTAACCAATTTCTCATTTTATATTTCTTGATTATGTTACCTGTCAGCAGTCAATTGTTCTACAATACTGAAATGTAGACTTAGGCGGTTGCTAAATTTCTTGTTGCAGAGAAGGTGCAAGGGTTATCTGGAGCTATGTGGACAGAATATTAGGACAACCATCCTTAATCCGAGAATCATCAAGAGGCAAGTACCCTTGGTCTGGTTCTCTTTCTCGTGCAATGTCCACATTGCGTGGTAAGGAGTCAGCTTCCAAAAATGGAAAAGGGTTTGGTGATGTTATTTTGCACCCTTCCCTACAAAAGAGAATTGAACAGCTAGCTAATGCAACCGCCAACACAAAATCCCACCAGGCTCCTTTCCGAAATATGCTTTTCTATGGTCCTCCAGGAACAGGGAAAACAATGGCTGCCAGAGAGCTGGCTCGTAAATCTGTATGTATTCTTTCCATAAATATTTAAGATATTGCAAAAATAGTTATATAAGACACCCATCCAAATGGACGATGGAGTCTCTAGCATATAGAGTTATGACCATATCAAGATTTTCATCATTGTATCTGAAAGTTGAATTTGAGCTCTTAGTTCTAGGTTGGTCATGGATTTGGGTTTTGTTCCTTGATCTATTCTTATTTTACTAACATTTGTAATTCGTATAGGGTTTGGATTATGCACTGATGACTGGTGGAGATGTTGCTCCCCTTGGATCTCAGGCTGTTACAAAGATTCACCAACTGTTTGATTGGGGCAAAAAGTCTAAGAGAGGCTTATTGCTCTTTATTGATGAAGCCGATGCATTTTTGTGCGAGTAAGTGTTATTACTACTATCATATTACAGGCTGGTCATTCCAACACTTTGTTTATGGTTTTGATGTGTTCATCGGAATTTAATAGGAGAAACAAAACATATATGAGTGAAGCCCAAAGGAGTGCACTTAATGCTCTTCTCTTCCGCACTGGTGATCAGTCCAAAGACATAGTCTTAGCACTTGCCACAAACCGACCTGGTGACCTAGACTCAGCTGTGGCCGACCGTGTCGATGAGGTTCTTGAATTCCCCTTACCCGGAGAAGAAGAGCGGTTCAAGCTTCTAAACCTTTACCTAGAGAAATACATAGCTGAGGCTGGTCCAAGAAAACCAGGTTTGTTCCACCGCCTCTTCAAGAAAGAACAGCAGAAGATCGAGATAAAGGGTGTCAGTGAAGAGCTCTTAAAGGAAGCGGCTGCAAAAACGGAAGGGTTTTCAGGAAGAGAGATTGCGAAATTGATGGCGAGTGTTCAAGCAGCGGTTTATGGAAGTGAAGACTGTGTGTTGGACTCTACGCTTTTCAGAGAGGTTGTTGATTACAAAGCTGCAGAGCATCAACAGAGAAGAAAATTGGCTGGAGCCGATTCAAAATGAGATATACAACAAGTTAATCAAAGTGATGATGTCATCTGCACACTCTCTGATGTTGTTTCGGAGGTTTAGGAAGAGATTTGATTCCTATTGTTTCTCCTTTTTTGGTTACAAGGAGAGGTTTTGTACCTGTCTTATTGCTTTAAATTATTTGCCTTTAACATGGTCAAACAACGTCAGAGATTATACTGGTCTACTTTTTTATCCTTTTTACTATTATGCCCTTCAAATATCAGTTATAAAGTGAAGGAAATAGTAATTATAGCCGGCTGGTTTACGATTTCTACAATTTCGAAAAGGTGTACGGACACCATGATTCAAACCGATAAGAGTATTGTGTGTGTATGATCCCCATAAGTTAAAACCACTAAAAAATTGGTGAGAAAATTAATTAAACGAATCATTTAAAAGAAAAAAATTTCATACGATTTTGGAATCATAAAAGGCCATTACTGAGGCTTGGAAACAGAGTCATTTACTCGACACATATCAAAGCCTTTTCTTGAGCTCGGTGGCATGGAAAAGAAAGTGATATCAGATATTGGATGTTACAACCTGACGAGTGAGGAAGTGAAATCAAACAAAACCACACTTACCCGACTTTTGATCGAATCCTTTTATTAGATATGGTAGCTGAGGATGTTGGAGCATTAAATGCGATTCACAAACTTGAAAATGCAATAAAAAAGGAAAGAGACCAGAGGTTTCACTTTCCGAATTTGCCTTAGTGATGATGATCTTGAACGTAACGAAGGCCACAGTACTTGCAAATAGCAGGTTCGTTTAGGTCGAGGCAAATGAACTCAATTGGATGACCAAGGGCCGGATTGGTGTCTGCAAGTTATCAACTAAAAGTCAGTTTACATATCAATCAGATATCTACAAAACCAAATATATTGGGCCACTAATGAGAAGAGGAGACAAACCTCCTTCGCAAGCAGCAATCCTTCCATCAACTTTGATAGGTGGAACCTCATTGATCAGTTCCATTGGTGACTTTTTGCTTCTATCCTGTAGAGATTAGTTCCCTTAACCACGTTATGCAAAGCTACCAGAAAAGTGAAAAACAAATGTAATGCGTAAACTTGAGAAGTAAGCAGAAAGAAGGAATGGTATAGGGCCTATGCAATATATAATACATACAGATTCGAAATATAACAACCCCAAGAAACCCCGATTACACAAAACTTTCTCGAGCATTGGCAAGTTGATCTGGTGTCAAAGGGTAGTGACAGCAATAAAGGAGAAAGCTCAAACCAAATTATTGATTTGACTAACAAATTTAAAGTTAAAAGTGAAATAACATACGTTATATTCTACCTCCCCAAACTGTCAGCTAAAGGAACTAACTCAAGACCGTAGCTAAGCATATTATATTTATACCAAATATTAATACACCAGATTTCAACCTATAGCCATAGAATAAGCAATCATAGATAACACAACGTCATCAGGTAAGCATAAGAACATTTTCTTCTTATACTAAGCTATCTCAGTTTTTTTCTACTCCCACTCTGCTCTCGAGTCCTTTGGCTAATTTACTGTTTAGCACTGGATTATGGTTAAAGATTAATTTCAATGAATTTCTCGAAGATTTTAGCCCAGATATTTTTCATCCCATCAACAACAAATTCTTCAGGTCATAGAAGAAAAAGCAAAAATACTTGAGAAAAACAAACCTAATGTGCTAAGATATTCAAACAACTTCATTCACTAGCCACAATTTTCGGAATTGGACATTTCCGTGTGATTTTCAAAATCCAGCTCATGTCATGAATAAAGACAGTTTCAGCAGAAGGAAATCGACAGTTATTCCGGATTAGCAAATCGTAAACATCCAAAATCATATGATATAACCCTAGAGGAGATCACACAGAGTAAATTCCCCGACTAATCCAGACTGTTCACAAAAGGAAAAAATGTAAATCTCAGATCGCCAAGTACCTGCATCCATTTGGCGGTGTGATTGCCCACAAAATCGTCTGTTGGAATGCCGAGTTGGGTGCTGGCTACACTAAAATTCCTCCTCGAAGATGGAAGAATCTGCGATCGGATTAGGGCTTTCAGGAGATTTGACGCCATTGCTTCAATACCGGAAGAATCAGAGGTAAGGGTCTGTCAATCTAGCGACAGAGAGAACAAGCAACAACGCTTTTATTTGGGCTTTAGTTATAACATAAAGGCCCACTTTTAAAAGCATATAAAGGCCCATTGCCTTGTTGTCCTTTGACTTATTCTTTGGGTTTGAGAGATGATGATTAAGCTATATGCTGATTAATGTTTCTTTGGAAATTACAAACGAAAAACGAACATTTTTTAATTAGATTTTGATTCTGATCGAATATTCTACTACTATAGAATAGAAAATCACTAAAGAAATGTAAATGAGTGATTGAGTACTATTAAGTATTAACTATTGTCACTAAAAACAATAGAATATCCGCTGTTTCTATAGTTGTGCAATAGATTAGATACAAATTTCTAAAATAGCGAAATAATTATTTGGCTAATTACCAATCAAAACAGACTACGCATACGAACAAAGGCTCCGACTGGTAACATGTAGTATCAAACTTGAGTTGCAGTAGATGTTATAATTTGATGTAACTTGCAGTAGAAAATATGTGGTATCAAACTTGAGTTGCAGTAGATTTATGTGGTAAGTTTGCAGTAAAAATATGAGTTACATTTTTGTCAAAACAACTGACTGGTAAATTTTATGATGTTTAGTTACAGAGTTGTAGTATGTATTATTAAAAATAAATTTAATTTAAATTAATGATAATAATATTTATTACAAGTTTAATAATTGGAAAGAAAAAAATAAAAATATTTATGTAATTTAGTATTAAAAAAACTAATGACATAAATAAAATAAAATCTTTGACCAAGATATGATATGTTATTTTGATTTTACGTTACAAAAGTAATGATATTGTTGATTTTTTTAAAATGATTTGTTGAAGATATTTTAGAAACAAAAATAAGCAAACAAAAAAAAAGTTGAAGTTTCATAACTCAAACATACCACATGAGATCTTCATTGATGTTGAGAAATCTTTTGAGTTAACACTTTTACAAAGGACATACATCAAAATTGTACATCAATCATACATCATTCTAACTCAAACTCAATTTCAATTTTTTTTAAAACATCATGATTGGTAACATTTTTGAAGTTTGGTTGAGTTATGGGCATAACTCAAATAACATCATTAATAACTCATGTTACCAATCAGAGCCAAAGGCTTTATTTTCAATGATGTGAAGTGTAAGAAATTAAACTTCCGACACAACTAAACTCCCAACTCCTGTCCAACTAAAAACAAAACCTCATCGTCTTCTTATTCATTCACGAGCAACCGCAATCAGTTGCTTTCCCACGTTCTTACCATGGAAGAGTCCAATCAAAGCGGAAGGTCCGTTCTCGAATCCTTCGACTACATCCTCAACATAAGTTATCTTCCCTTCTCTTATATACGGAAGCACAAAATCCATAAAATTGTAGTATTTGTCGAAGAAATCAGAGACCACAAACCCTTGAATCCGAATCCGCTTGTAGATGACGGTCGCAAGGTTGTGCACACCTTCTTGGTCCTCCAGATTGTACTGCGAGATCATTCCACACACTGCAATACGGCCGTGTAGCTTCATGTTTAGGAGCACTTCGTCTAGCATTTTGCCTCCTACGTTCTCAAAGTATATGTCTATTCCTTCCGGGAAACACCTGGTGAGAAAAATGTCTCTTACATTTGAGTCAAATCTCTGTTTCATGAAGCAAATAGATATCCATTAGAACTGAAGTATTTAGTTACCTCTTCAGGGCAGCATTAAGTTCTTGCTCTTCTTTGTAATTGAAAGCTTCATCGAATCCGAATTTGTTCTTGAGAAGATCGACCTAGCAAAGTTCAACAAAGAAACAAGTCACTCTCTTAATATATAGAAAGACAGGATATAAACCAAACAATCGAAGTTTATTGTGTGATAAGATAATAGATCAATGGCTCGAATTCAAGTAGAGTCTGGTTACCTTTTCCTTACTACCAGCACTTCCAACCACATAACAGCCCATGATCTTTGCAAATTGTCCCACGAGCTGACCAACTGCACCAGATGCAGCTGACACGAAGACAGTTTCTCCTTTCTTAGGAGAACATATTTCATAAAACCCAGCATAGGCAGTCATACCAGGCATACCTGTTAGAAACAGAGGAATTTCTTCTAAGACCAAAAGTAAACTATTGAAACTTGTAAGGCTTTGAATAGATTTGTTAGCGACAGAAGCAACTATTCTCCATGATTCGGAGCTTATGAAAATAAAGCATGCATTATAACTCAATGTATCATGCCAATAATCATAGAGAGAAACACATCAAACATTGTATAGCCAGCTTACTCACTATCAAGTTCACATTTTCTCTGAATTTACCAAGTGAATCACAAACATGACCAAAAGAGAAGCTGAGATAACATACCGAGAAGTCCAGTGTAGTAGGATAACGGAACATCGGTGTGTTGGATCTTGAAATGTGAAACCGTTGGATTTATAACACTGTACTCCTCCCATCCAACAACTCCCCAAAGTAAGTCTCCCTTTGAGTAATCTGGGTTCCCAGAATCTATCACTTTAGACACTGCAAACCCATAAATTGGCTGCAAACAACACAATGAAAGCATTAGCATCAGAGACAGAGAGACTAACACATAATCCCAAAAGAACAATCACTTCTACTAGAGGTCAAATTTCTTACAATATTCATAAGAAGCGTTGCAATGGGCGCAAAATTGAATAAGACTTTTAAGTAACAGAAATGTTCTAACATGCACAGAACCATACCAGAACCTTTAACCCGGTTCAAATTATTTTAATGAATCCATAAAAGACATCGTACTAGTCGTAGAATAATGTTTCTGAATTTTAAATTAATTTTTCAAATCCAATCCTGCTTCGATAGTGACAACAAGCTCGACACGTAACAAAACCCGAATCGAAGATTCCCATATTTTCAAAAGAACAAATCTACGAAATGCGTAAACTATAAACGTAGTGTGTTCTGTACCTCGCCGGGTTTGTAAGGTTGAGCGAGCGCAGCAGTGGCGGGATCGGGCTTACCCATGCGAATGCGCATGTAAGGATCGCAAGACAAATAGAGATTCTTCACCAGAACCGACTTAGATCCCTCCGGAATCTTTAAATCGACGGTGGTATCGTTGAAGATGAGGTCTGATTCCTTGGGGAAACCGGTGACGTAATCTCGGAGTATGACCTGCTTGTTGTTCGCCGTTGCGACGTCGCCTGAGGTTGTCATTTCTCTGTTTTTTTAATCACTAAAGATGATTTTGTGTTCTTTCTTCCTATGTTGAGGATGCGTGTGTATTTTTTTTATAGGCTTTGTGAATATGAGTTCTCGTATTATTTCATGTTATGACGTTAGATAATATGTTGTGTAATAATCAGTGACGTCACAATGTTGAGGAGCACACAGAACGAACAAAACTATGAATGGGTGAGTTCTTCTTACATTTCGCACCAAATTTTTTAGATTGGTCTGTTTTTATTCTAATTTCATTTCCTCCACCATTTAGGTCAAATTATTCTAACCACAAAGTACATAATTTCATTCTATTTAATAATTTGGCAACTTAAGTACAAATTTATGTTTTGTCAACAATATTCATTTTTATTGGATTTGATAATTATACAAATCACTAGGCTTATATCTTACAACGAACCTAAAATATAAACTTTCGAATTTGAATTAAGAAAATTTTCGAATTTTAACACATGACAAACGCACAAAATCTTTACCGCAAGCTGCACATTTTGTTCAGACAGTGAAGCTATGTGGTATATGACGATGCCTGCCACCAACGTTGCTGCTGTGTTTGCCATTCAGAGCCTCAAAGCAATGAAGAAGCAGAGATAAATGGTGTTAAGATGAGAAACCTTTTTAGAGACATTTAGCTTCGATTTCTTCAAGAGTGAGACCCTTTGTCTCTGGCACAATGAAGTATATGAAGAAGAGAGACAGTACACATATCACTCCAAATCCACAGAACAATACTCCAGCTCCTAGCATCTCCTGCAACATAAATCAGGTGAGCTATATATCAAATCACAAAAGTCCCATAATCTCAGAAATAACAAGAAGAAGAAGAACTAAAAAGAAAAGGCTCTCTTGTGTTAGTCTCCTAGTGCATCATCATTGTAATTAGCCTAGGGGTGTCGATAGGAGTTTGTAGCTCAGATCTTTCAGTTAGTTAGCTGAGAGAGGTAATGGCGAATCTCATGCTTCTGGAATTCTTTATTATTTTACCTTTAGAGGTGAGAAAGCGAAAGTTACAAGGGAGTTTGAGCCGAAATTCACAAGCACTGCTATACTGATTCCTCGACCTCTTAATTTTAAGGGAAATATCTCTGAAATCATCAGCCAACCAATAGGGCCAAAAGATATCTGCAAGATTGGTGGCAAATCTTATAAGATCAACACGCATATGACGTTTCCACAGATGGAACTTTGATCAGAAAAATCTGTAAGAAAATTTAACCTGGTAACAGCCCACATACAGTAACAATGCAGCTACAGCAACAGCTGGTACAGTATTATAAAATATGTAGTAGGACCCTAGGAGGAACAATGAGATCACCTGTTACAGAATTTGAAATAACATGAGACTAAATTTCCAAATCATATGATCGAAAAAGACTGTGAAAATACGGAACTTAATGAAACAAAAAGAAAAGAGAAAGATTGAAGAAGTCAGAGGACAGACCATGCCACTAACACCACCAAGAAGTAAAGGTCTCCTTCCAAGTCTGTCAATAACGATAACAGCAACTCCTGTCATAACCAACTGCAACAGTAAAGGACGTAGGTCAAGTCTTCGAAAGCAAAAATACAAAATAACTTTGCGGCAGAAGAGATTTGTTCACAAGAATACAATGGTTTGAAATGTGCTAAGCATTCATACTAACATTGGTATTAGAGATACTACAAACCGTATCAATCCTCCAATCTTTCATAGCAAAAAAATTCTGACATGTCAAACCAGATGGAAGAAAATGAATACCTTCAATAGACCAAGCAGAATTGAGATCCGAGTTGCATCAGCTGCAGCAGAAAAGCCGGCAGTCTAACAGGTAGTGTTAGTGGTAAAAAGAAATAAGTTAGATTTTCTCACGAGTTTCCTCCTAGTGCAACAAAATCCAACTTAATTAGAGATGAAAAAAAACCTGCAGTATTGATGGAGCATAATAAAGTACACTTGGTTGCCCAGTTATCTGCGATTTGAAAAAGTAAAAGTTTATTTAGTAACTGATCTTTTTCATACGGAACATTTGATTAATTGAGTGCACCAACCTGTTGTAACAAGACTAAACCTCCTGCAATAGTGAGAGCTTTTAAGCACTTGCCTTGAAACAATTCTCCAAATGTAGCTTCTTTATCCTCACCCACAAAGGAAAGTTCAGCCAAGATCTCGTTTATTTGTTCAGCTGCTGAGTCAACTACGACAGGCCCTCTAAGGCGGCGAAGAGACCTAATTGCAGCCTGTTGAAGATTCTCCACATTTCCTTTTCCCTGGAGAGTGCGTAATAAAAGCCACCTAGGAGATGCCGGTAGCCAACACATTCCAATTCCCATAATAACTGGCACAGGGATAATTGTTGCGTACATGTAACGCCAACCAGAAATAACTGTAACCCAAAGGCTACCGATTCCATATCCTCCCTTCATAAAATTATATGTGTCAGTTTAACTGGGAGGGCAAAAAGGTTTCAAAACAGAGCAAAGCAGTTCTTTAACTTTAAGATAAGCAATAAATTTCAAAAATCCTCAGAGCTTCGAGAACTTACAACCATCCCAAGGACAGTGGAAAATTCCTTTAGTGATATCATCCGTCCACGTATCTGACTTGGTGCAGTCTCCGCAATGTACATAGGAGCCGCGTGCATTGTCTAAATATCAGGGAACATATCAACTTTTAGTTAAAAGAATGCTAAAAAATGTAATCCATAGCTGCAAGGATTCACACTCAGTAAAACAAACATCTTAATGTGGTAAACTATAATTATAAACAGTGGATCTCAGCCTTGTGAAACAGAATGAGTCAGGACAAGAAAAATAGGAAGAATTCTATCTCAGACTGTCTCTATATATGTGAGCCAATATATGTATATAGAAAGAATGCATAAACTGCCAGTTGGTCTATGTGTGGTTGTATGTGAATGCATTGGGTAACAGATGCTCAGTAATAGAGGGAAGCATATTTCTACCAAGCAGCTATTTTGTGGAAAGGTGACTTTGATTGATTACTTAGTCCAATGCATGATCCACATTGGAAGATCACACAGGCATATATAAGTTTTAGCATGCAAACCCTAAAGATGCATGATCTATCTTACCAATCCTATCCCGATGCCATACATAACCCGTCCAATTATCAGTACGGAAAAGACAGGTGCTAGTGCAGTCACAATGGCTCCAACAAGATATAAGAATGCAGCCAGAATCAGCTCCTTTCTTCTTCCTTGAAAAATTCAATCCAACAATTCAATTTCTTTCAAATGGAGACACTGCTACATACCCAGATGAAGGAAGTTAAGAAAAACCAACCTATAGTGTCGGCAACAGTAAATGCAACAATGGAGCCAATTAAAGCACCATACAGTGAGCCACTAGTCTGCACAAATTTTTAAAAATATTTTAAAAAAATTTCCTTCCCTTCCACAAGAAAGACCACAGCTCCACTAGAAGGAAACAAAAAACAAAAAAGTAAAGCAATAACTAACATGTAAAAAAACCAAGAAATGTGGAATATACTCACAACTATACCAACATCCACTGATGACAAGTTGTACCATGAAATTCCACTTAGCGTAGGCGACTGTACAGGAGGCAAAAGCAGAGTAGTTAACACAATCGAACAAAACAACAATTACAGGAGAAATTCAAGAGAACAAAATGGCACTACAGTTTTAGAAAAGGTTAAACCACTACCTTAATAGAAATGGTTGCACAAGATGTTGCACCAATTTCATAACCAAAAAGCAGCGCTCCAAGAGCTGGAAATAGAAACCTGCAATAAATGACCTCTTAGAATGCTTTTAGGAAAACCTGTATAATGTGAACAGCCAACAGATTCCCACTTGCTTTTAGCAGAAAAAAAATTGGCAACAAACTACGAATAGCAATAAAAAAAATTCTGGGATCACAGTGTTATTAATAGGTGTTGGTAACAAATAAAAAATCTCATTTCTACCAGTATTTTGTTTATCAAAAAAAAAAAAAAAAAAAAATCTCACGGGGGAATGGCTGCAAGAACAGAGTAGTTTTCTGGGCTGTGGTTCTCCTTAATCAGAGGTTCCTTTTGAGCACAAATCCCATCTGAAGAAGAATTACCTACCTACAAATAATATAGAAATTTGCATAAGAAAATCATTTATCAGGTAGCTTAGTGACTCGATATCAATTAGGATTGTATTTCAAACCCAGAAGCTAAAGTTTAATCTCATGCTTAAAATTGAAATCCCAATTTCAAAAGCTCCACATATTACAGAGAGATCAAAATTAATTTCCCCAATAAAAAAAAATTCCAAAATCAAGTCAAACCCTAACCTATATACATTACATTCAAAACTCTTTTAAAGCCCTTTAAATCGACCAGGAGAAGAATCAAACAAACAAAACTCAGTACAATTTGTTCTCGGAGACCTAAACCTAACGAAGAAATAAGGAAATCATCAAAAGAAGATGTGTAAAGAACAAAATGCGAAACCTGTTCAACGGAATAGATCGTTTGCTTCTCAGAATCAAACCCCATGGCGACGGAAGCTTGAGATGGATCCCGACGCTCGTGAGTGTGGTTTTTTCCCAGATAAATATCTCCTTCTGGGCTTGTACAAATAACTTCTCTGATTTGAGCTCAACGAGCTTGAATTCGCAGAGGAGAGAAGAAATGTGAGGAAGAGAAACGGAATTTTGTCAGGGTGATTATAACAGTTAACGGAACAGTGAAACGAGCTTTAAATAGTCCATCTTAATTTCAAATTAGGATATTGTTTTAGTAGTGTTTAGTATGATAAGTATTGGATCTATTTCTGTTTAATCAAATTCCAATTTCGATTTCTTTTTCTTGTTTAGAAAATTTAGAGACAAAATTGGCGACAAAGTTGACCTAAAAACGACAAGACAGAATAAAAACGAAAAGAAACAATCCAATTCCAAATTAAACATGTTTTTTTTTTGCTGGAAAATAATCCTATTTTTAATAAAGCCAGCAATGCGTACCATTTATGATTTTGATCTGATGATATCCCATCTTGGGAAAAATATCATCACATATTTTCATGGAAGATATTTTTATTTTTATTGGTTTTAAATTAGAAAACTCTATATATGAGATTTATTTCACAAAAGAACCCCCTTAATCTTTGCAAATATGTAAAGAAACACAAGGAAGTTGAAGTACTGATGAGAAAATTATCAAATTTTTCTCAATTACAATTCCAGTTCCAAAACCCAATTGTTCAGCTTTAGATCCAAACCATCTTTTATTAAAAAGACTCAGAAACAAAAACAACAAATCACTCCGAGAAATTCCCACCGAGCACAAACCAGATATCATCTTCTTACTGAGTCTTGGCGGGTACCCATGATTGGTACCGAGTCCAGTTCTTTTGCCCCGGGTTCAAGGTATGTCCCTTTGAATGGTAAATGTATGCATCACCTTCTCCAGAGAAGTTCTCTTTATGCTCAATCCCATACCTTTTCGGTTTCAAACTCAAGAGCTTCAAACATAGAGACATTGATATTTATTTTCAAGTTTTGAAGCAATTCATATAAATACCAATTTAAACGAGATAGCGAATGAGAAATGAGTTTTGGTTTTACCTCATCTCCAGTGTGATCAGTGATGAAATGAAGCCACCCGTGCCATTCTGCTGGTACTTGAGATGCGTTGTAACGATCCTTTGACGCATACTCTACCCATCTGTGCCTACCTGTTAACAAAGTGATTGCGTGTTTCAATGTAAAAGCATATTGACTAAACATTCCATAGAGATACATGTATAGTTTCATCACGATATCTTTAACAGATAAAGGTCCTTTAAGCAAGAAGTAGAGCACCTATTTCTAAAGAACTATCACATAGATTGGATTTAGTTTTTATTCAATTACAACTTGGGCATTTAGCCATTTACTGAACAAGGCTATACAGATCTCTGGTGAAGTACGTTAAAGGCTCATTTTTCTCTTACACTGACTTGATTGAGTCATCTAATCATGCTGTGAGCTGACACATAACAAATGCTGAAGGGTTATAATTTCCATGAGTACACCAAATGCTAGAACTCAGAATAGACAAACATTTGAAGTGAATTTTCTAAGCAGTATTCCCAAAATAGATAGTAACTGATATCATGAATTTTAATTGTGGCAAAAGCATGACTGTAAATAGGTAACACTTGAAGTTGAACCACATACCATATTGAGTATCACCCAGCTTCTGGTAGTATTTGTTACCGTACTTGTCGACACCAATAAGTGTTGCTCCTATGTTGTGTATTTTAGTTTGCCTTAATCAAATAAAGACATAAAACAATATTGATCAGAAACTGTGACTCAACAGCAAGCTAAATTACAAAGAATGAGAAAACTATAAACAAGACACAATATTCAAGCATACTATATGATCCACTAACATTCAGAATCAGCAGCTGGACATAAGATGGACATCCTGATGAAAAGCGGAAACAAAATTTGTATATATTCATAATTCTGAATGTACGAATCAAATCACACTACTTTGAAATGCTTACGAAGTGTAATATTTCACTAGTGGAATATCTTGCTAAAATCTCACATTTCTATTATATATACACAGACACATACATATTATATGTGGAAAAGTTCATCTAAATTCAGTCAGATTCACCAATTATCTAGATTCTATAACGAATGACAGATCCAACTTAAATATAATTCTTCAAGAGGCAGATAATATTTTGTCGCCATTATCATTATCTATGCCATTTTCTATGAGAGAGAACAATATTACTTTAGCTTCAACCTCTATCGTGAAACAGACCTCACCATTTTTCGAGCTCTTCAACTCGAAATGCCATCTGGCATAACTCTGCCAATTCCTTCAAACATGTAACTAGACCATCTGTGGAATATCAAACATTCTTTACTGTCACTGTTTCTTTGCTGAGCTCCGAGTCAACTTACATTACATCTATGAGGGAATTGACAGAATTATGCCAAAATCAGCAGTTCGAGTTGAAGAGTAGTAAACCAATTCAAACTTTGGCGAACTCTGTTTCACAGTAGATTGAAACTCACACAGAAGCGGCCACAACCATTTAAATCATATACGTAATCCCTACAGAAATGAAATACTAAGCTTTTGAAAAGCTCAGAACTCCCGCGGTTTATCAAAAAATATATATATATATATATATATATATATCAAAGATAAATACTTACAAGAGGTTCCCATCTGGTAGGCATCTCCTGTAATGAGAGAAAACAAACCAAAAAAAAAAAAAATAGAAAGAAGCAATTAGAAAAATGCCATACACTAGAGATTACATCAATCTTAAAATTATAGGTTTAACGGGATCGAACAAATCAAATCCAGTGAGATCCCAGAAGAAATTAAGGAGGGAAGAGGATGAAAGAGTCGATGAGAGAAAGAAAGAACTAACAGGAAGCCTTCTTCTCGGATCATCCTGATGAAACCGCCGAGACCTTTCTCCCGAATCGTCTCCAACGCACTCTTAGCCACCGTCAAAGCCATCGTCTTCAGCTCTCTGTCTCTCTCTCGGAATCAGGATTCGATTTGATGTCGTCGAAATAACAAGGAACACATTTGATTTTGATAGATGCTTCCCAAAACGTACCGTTTGAGGTTTCATGGGCCAAATGCTCGCTATGGGCCTATGGCCTCTCATCTGTAGCAAAAAGAATATGAAGCTGAAACATTTTATTTTTTAATGTGAAGCTGAAGCATAGGTTACTATGATTTTGTAGATTCAAATAGAAGCTTCAAATCTAAAATGCTATTGATGCAAACTCTAGAATAACGATATATAAATGACAATGATAATATGATATAAATACATAAATACCAAAAAAAAATTCATATAAAATCTACTAATGAATATTATAGAAAAATAAATAATTTATTGAATAAGCCCTTAGGGGTGAACCTCTTTATTCACCTCCTCTTTCTCTAATCAATAAAATTATACCACTTAATATTATATTTAAAAATAAAAATAATAAATTAAATTAATTAATTAAAAATTAAAATTTTTAACCTTTGGCTTCGCTTATTTGTATCATTTAGGGTATATAGTTTTATATGTTTAATTTATTTAATTTTAATTATTATATTTATTTAAATAATAAATTAAAACTAAATAAATAAAACAAATTAAAAAAAATAAAAATATTAACCCTTGGGTTCATTGAGTTGTATTTCTTAGGGTATAGTTTTATATATTTGATTTATTTAATTTTAATTTATTATTATTTTAAGTATAATATTACGTGAATAATTTTACTGGATGAATTTTTTTAATTTATTTTATTTTCTAAATTTATTTTATTTATTTCATCTGTTTAATTGTAATTTTAATTTATTATTTTGTTTAAATATAATCTTAGTTGATATTATTTTTATTGATTAGATTTAGGAAAAGTGATTAATGATATAATTTAATTGTTTTATTATGAAAAAGTGATTAATGATTAATTGATTAGACTTATAAAAAATAATTAATGATAATATTAGACTTATAAAAAATAATTAATGATAATATTACATGACATATTTTTATTGGTTAGAGAAAGAGGAGGTGAACAAGGGTTCACCTCTAGGGGTGAACCCAATTATTGTTCAATTATAAAAATTGAACATAATTTATTGTTTTTGACATAAAAAAAGTAAACTTAATTATATTATTTAATTTCATATAACTATAATATTTCCTTATAATTCAAATTTCAAAGTAAAATATTTTGAACGGCGTGTTTACAATTCACCTAAGGCGGTCAACGGAAAAAATAAAATAAGAAAAAACAAAAATAGAAGTCAGTCGTTTTTCTCTCCGTCCCTGCGTCAATCTTAAGCTGGTCTTTCAAGAACCTCTGCCCATATATTTAAACTGCCTCTCTTCCCTACCGCTCTACAAAACTCTCTCGAAATTTGCTTCCCTCCATTGATTCAGTCTCTTATTTTTTTATTCTTCTGGAATTTGCGCATCTTCTCCGCCATGGCTGCTGAGAAGTTAAGGGACTTGAGTCAGCCGATTGACGTCGTTTTACTCGATGCCACTGTTGAGGCCTTTTACGCTACCGGATCTAAGGAAGAAGTAAGTCATTTGTTTATAGTCTCTCCGATAATTTCAACGATGAACGATTATCACTGTTTTCTTATCACTGTTAATGCGACGTTTCGTCGCTTTTATTCGATTTGGGCGTTAGCCTTTTCCTCTTGAGGGATGCGAGGGTTTAGTATTTCCGATACGAATTGGATGCTAGGGTTTAGTATTTCCGATAACGATGCTTTTGAATTTGCGCATCTTCTCCGTCTTTGATGCTTTGCCTTTAATGACGATGTGTTATGTAATTTTCGTTAGTAATCCAAATTTTCGGCATGTGTGCTTTCCCTTGCAGAGAGCTTCTGCGGATAATATATTGCGGGATTTGAAAGCTAATCCTGATACTTGGCTTCAAGTGGTTCACATTCTCCAGAACACTAGGAGTACGCATACAAAATATTTTGCTCTTCAGGTAGGTTTCAGTGTTTTCTCTTTATTTAGCTGCTTATATCTATTTCCACTGATATATATCATGCCCTACATCCATTCCAAAGAATATATGTAAGGCAGACATCATTCGCATTCTACTTACTTGTATTCTATTGTTTAATATCCTGCACCTCGACTAAAGAAAGGGTTAATTTCAGGTGCTAGAAGGTGTTATAAAATATAGGTGGAATGCATTACCCGTTGAACAATGTGACGGAATGAAAAATTACATCTCTGAAGTCATTGTGCAGGTATATATTTGAGAGGCATTATGGTTTTTTTGGTTAATGGTAAGTTAACTGAATTTTTTTGATAATGAATTTTCTGTTCTGTGTAGCTCTCAAGGGATGAAACATCTTTCAGATCGGAAAGGCTTTATGTCAACAAGTTAAATATCATCCTTGTTCAGGTATCTTCGGGGTTTCGTGCTTACTACAGATATGTTTGCTTATTTGCATTGTGTCCTTCTTGTATGTTCACTATCTATTTACTTGTGATGTTTTATCTGGTAACGCTTTGCTGAAGCCAACTTCGCTTGAATTGTTTTTTCTGCCAATTCATTGAAAAAGTTTGTTTAGTCTTTGGTGAATAACATATGATGTGATGCGTGTACAGATCGTGAAACATGAGTGGCCGGCAAAGTGGAGAAGCTTTATTCCTGATCTAGTTAAAGCTGCGAAAGCTAGTGAAACTATCTGTGAGAATTGCATGGCTATTTTGAAAGTAAGTAATAAGTATTGTCTATGTGCCTTTGCATTAATTAAGTTCATGGTGTACTTAAATAACATTTCTTCTTTTCTTTAGCTCCTAAGTGAAGAGGTCTTTGATTTCTCAAGAGGAGAGATGACTCAGCAAAAGATACAAGAGCTGAAAGAGTCTCTAAACAGGCAAGTTAGATTTTTCTGGAAGTTTACTTTATTAGAATAAAGTAGAATCAAGAACGAACTATGTTCAAATATCTGTCCCTAATTTGTAACTGTTATGTTTTGCATACTTTACTGATTTATTCTGCTTTCTCATCTGCAGCGAGTTTCAACTCATTCACGAATTATGCCTATATGTCCTCTCAGCTTCCCAAAGACAAGAGCTTATACGTGCAACACTCTCTGCGTTGCATGCCTATCTTTCTTGGATTCCGTTGGGCTATATATTTGAGTCCCCTTTGGTAATATATTTGGAATAAGTTGAAAGAAAGAGGTTAACAAGTCTCAGAATTACAAAATCCTCATTACTGATCTGGTTATTCGCAGCTGGAGACCCTACTGAAATTCTTCCCTGTTCCAGCATATAGGAATCTCACGCTTCAATGTCTATCAGAGGTATGCCGGTTTATAGTTCAGATTTTCCTGCTGTCAATATTTTACTTTCATAATTTAATGACTTGTGTTTTTCTAACAGGTTGCAGCTCTTAATTTTGGGGACTTCTACAATGTACAATATGTCAAGATGTACAGCATTTTCATGAATCAGTTGCAGGTAGTGCTGTTATCTTTGTTTTGTTGCTTCTATTTGTTTTCATGGCTTTGTTCATTAATGTTCCTACTATAGTCTCACTTTTAGTTAGTTGATGTACCTTTTATGGTCGTTTACTGGTTCTGTACTATATCTTGATTAACTTTCATGTTACTTTGGCTTCTTGATTGATGCCCGTACTTGCTCTTATATCTGCAGGCAATGCTCCCTTTAAATTTAAATATCCCTGAGGCATATTCAAATGGAAGTAGTGAAGAACAGGCAAGTTTTTTTTTCTGTCCAGTAGGTTCTGGCCATTCCATTTTTTACTGTAACATTTTGAGATAATGGCTGTATATCTTCTTTACCACCAGGCTTTTATCCAGAATTTGGCACTGTTTTTAACTTCGTTTTTCAAGGTAATTTCTTTCTTTTTTGAGTAAGATATATGTCAGGTTGTTTTTCCTGGAATTTTTGGCTTTAGATATGTAACCGAGGGGTGATGAGTTGCATTTGTTATGCTAGTCTTTCTTTATTTCATATATTTATGCACTTCAAACATAATAATGTGCTCTTTCGTTTTGCAGTTACATATAAAAATCCTAGAATCTGGACCCGAAAATATTTCTTTATTACTTGCGGGTCTGGGGTATCTCATTAGCATATCGTATGTTGATGACACTGAAGTATTCAAGGTATGTGAATTACAATTGTTAATACTTTTATCTGTTGATGCAGTTTTAGGTTTCAGTATTATTTTTATTAATTACCTGAATGGTCTCATGTTATTTGTCAATGGTTTGGAAATTGACAGCTTTTGCTTGCTTACGAGTGAACAGGTTTGTTTGGACTATTGGAATTCATTAGTCTTGGAGTTGTTTGGGTTGCAACATCATACCGGTCACCCTGCGCTAACTCCAAGTCTGTTTGGATTGCAAGTATGATGACTTCTTTATATGTTCTTTTATAAAATGGAAATCAGAATTATATACTGTATTGGTTGAACTTTGCTTTGAGGTGTTTACTTACTTACCGTGGGTCTTGATTTTCCTATTGTCAGATGAATTTCCTTCCTTGTACGGTTGATGGTGTTAAATCTGAAGTCACAGATCGGCATAAACTTTATTCAGATCCAATGTCAAAATTAAGGGGACTCATGATTAGTCGCATGGCTAAGCCTGAAGAAGTGTTAATTGTTGAGGACGAAAATGGGAACATTGTCCGGGAAACTTTGAAGGATAATGATGTTCTTGTCCAGTATAAGGTAACAACTGTACACATGGCCTATCTTGATATACACCATGGATTTATACATAGTCATTAAACAAAGTATTTTAATAAATTTGTGGCAGAAAAGTATTTAGCTACTTTTACTATTATTATGAAATATAATTATTAATATTTAATAAACTATTTATGATTATATGGTATTCCTATCTCATATTTTGCTCCGTTGCAGATAATGCGGGAGACATTAATCTACCTCTCACACCTTGATCATGAAGATACCGAAAGACAGGTACATATTTTGAGGGAAGACAGATTGTCCTTATTCTCTGGAATGATAGTGTTAATGGTTGCCTACGAAATTTTTACAATTTATACATAGAAGTGTTAATAATTGGGGACTATTGATGCCAAAATTGTTGTTGAATTGATGCCAACTTTTTCTTGCCCCTTCTAAGATGTTGAGTAAGCTAAGCAAACAGCTGAGCGGAGAGGAATGGTCATGGAACAATCTGAATACTTTATGCTGGGCTATTGGGTCTATTTCTGGTTCCATGGTAGTAGAACAGGTAAGATCTCCGCTCTCAGTGTCTTCTTGTATTTTCAACGAACAACAGTTAAGATTTTTGTTTGTAATGCAGTAGCAAATAACTTTTTGGCTCTAGGTATCTGGTAGCATCTTTCTAATGTTATTAGTGGTCTCCCATTGATTTATGGTCGATTTATGTTAGATTGGTTTCACCACCTGTGCTTTGCAAAGTTTGTGTCCTTTACTAATAGTCTGAACTCTCTCTTTTTTTCAGGAAAACAGATTTCTAGTGATGGTTATTCGTGATTTGTTAAGTTTATGCGAAGCTGTCAAGGGAAAAGACAATAAAGCTGTTATTGCAAGCAACATCATGTGAGTTTGTTTCTATATCATGGATATAGTATTGAAACCTACACATTTTACTGTTGATTTTGGCTTGGATTGTTGGTACTTATGTAGCGTGAGATTTTCACTGGAACAATCACTTGTTCCCTGCTAGCATTATATATCCTAAAGCTTAAACTTGTTTCATGCATGATTCGTTTGAGTATTTGACCTTTGTGTTCTTGTACATTCGCTTCAGGTATGTTGTTGGACAATATTCAAGATTCTTAAGAGCCCATTGGAAGTTTCTGAAGACAGTTGTCCATAAGTTGTTTGAATTTATGCATGAGACGCATCCTGGTGTTCAGGTAATTCTTCCCTTGTTCAAGTTGGATTTAGAATTCCTGTCAGGAGTTGCAGTTTCTTGGTTGATTCTTTCATATTAAGAAGAATCGGGATGGAAATTATATTTCATTACTATCCATTTATATCCTTTGTACCGACATAGAAAGTTATTGCTCGCTACGTTTTCCTTTCAGGACATGGCTTGCGACACATTCTTAAAAATTGTTCAGAAGTGCAGGCGAAAATTCGTTATTGTTCAGGTATGTATTAGTCCGTTTATTACACCTTTTTAATTCTTACTCTATCATCTAAAAAGAGGTCTTCTGTGCTTTTCAGGTTGGAGAAAGTGAGCCATTTGTGTCTGAACTTCTATCAGGCTTTGCTACAATTGTTGGAGATCTTGAGCCTCATCAGATTCACTCATTTTATGAATCTGTACGTATTTCTAGTCATGTCTCTTTTCTGGTGATGGGATTTATGAGAAGCTATTTCTTGTCACGATCTCACTCTTTGTCTCTATCTCAATGTCTCCAGGTTGGTACTATGATCCATGCAGAATCAGATCCTCAGAAGAGGGGTGAATATCTCCAGAGGTTGATGGCTCTCCCGAATGAGGTTTGTTATTATTAAGTAAATAGATACTGTTCAGCTTTTGCTTTCGCCATAGCTGGCTAAAGGTATTGTTTCCTACTACGTAGAAATGGGCAGAAATTATAGGACAAGCACGTCAGAGTGCAGATATCCTCAAGGACCCAGATGTGATACGTACTGTGCTTAATATCCTCCAGGTCTGATATCTTATAGAGTTAAAAGTAGCATGCATTATGTTTAGCTGGTGCATCGGTAGACTTTGGTTTAACTGCATGGTATAACTAATATCTGTGTGCAGACGAATACGCGCGTTGCAACTTCACTAGGAACATACTTCTTATCTCAAATTTCGTTGATCTTCTTGGATATGCTGAATGTTTACAGGTAAACTCTTTTTACTACTCTTATATTGCAGTTAAGAGTGATGCGGCAATCTTGATGTTTATTTTGACATAATTTAGGAATAATTGACTTAATTCTTCCTCTTCTGCACCAGAATGTATAGTGAACTCGTGTCAAGCAACATTGCTAATGGTGGCCCATACGCTTCTAGAACATCTCTTGTTAAACTTTTAAGGTAGGAGGGCATTATATATATCAAATAATATCACAGATTTTGATTCCCCTATATTACAAACTGGAACTATTTTGCATCTTTATGCTTCACGGAACAGGTCTGTTAAGAGGGAAATCCTTAAGCTGATAGAAACGTTTTTAGACAAAGCTGAAAGCCAGCCACACATTGGAAAACAGTTTGTTCCACCAATGATGGATCAAGTACTTGGTGACTATGCTAGAAATGTTCCTGATGCAAGGGAGTCAGAAGTCTTATCACTCTTTGCAACGATAATAAACAAGTATGTCTCTTGTCTTTATCAGCCTGTCTTATTAGTCCAAGATATTTACGGTCTGCTGTATTAAGAATACTTTGTTTTAATAATCACCATGGATTGTTTGAACTAGTTGCTGCATAAAAATGGAAAATCTCAAAAGAAGTTTTACTAGTAGATGTAACATGGAAATCTACTATCTTCTAAGCCGACAACTTCTTGATGTGTTCCTGTAGGTACAAGGCTGTAATGCGAGATGAAGTTCCCCACATATTTGAAGCTGTTTTCCAGTGCACATTGGAGGTAACTGATTCTATGGTCCATTGAAAATACTTCATGCATGTGCATTTTTAAGCTGTCAGTCCACACTTTGGAAATATTATAAAAAATGTACTGTGATTCTCAAACGTAGTTATGCATACATGGAAGTGACTAGTGAAGGTCCATTTGTTTTGCATCTTTTTCTGCAGATGATTACTAAGAATTTTGAAGATTATCCAGAGCACCGGCTCAAGTTTTTCTCTTTACTTCGTGCCATTGCTACAAATTGTTTCCGTGCCTTGATAGAGTTGTCAAGTGAGGTTGGTGATTATGTTCTTGCATTAGTTTTTTTTTGCGTGATCTTAGAAAGCTATTAACACTTTCCATAAATATTTTTATTAGTTTTCTAGTAATCCCTGAGCTTTTCTTGTTTTTTTGGTGCCTCTTTATAATGAATCATCAGCAATTGAAGCTATTGATGGATTCAGTTATCTGGGCATTTAGGCATACCGAAAGAAATATCGCTGAAACTGGGCTCATTCTCTTGCTCGAGATGCTGAAAAACTTTCAGGTTTGGGAATTTATCTCTCGTTTTGTTGGTTGTTTCACTTATAGCCCCATTTGTTTGTGATATAATATGTGCTTCATTTAACATGTTCCTTTGAAATTGTGACAGAAATCTGACTTCTGTAATCAATTCTACCGGGCATACTTTATGCAAATTGAGCAAGAAATATTTGCCGTCTTGACCGATACCTTCCATAAGCCTGGGTTCAAGTTGCATGTGTTGGTGCTGCAGCATCTATTTCTTCTGGTAAATAAATCAACTTGTATAAAAATCTGCCACTTGGTAGTTTCTGTTGAATTAAGGGATCGATTATAAAATTCAGGTTGAGAGCAGTTCCTTGACGGAACCATTGTGGGATGCTGCAACGGTGGCTCATCCATATCAAAACAATGCCGCGTTTGTTCTTGAATACACCATCAAACTTCTAAGCTCATCCTTCCCCAACATGACTACAACAGAGGTAACGAAATTAAACCAAGAGGATTTGCTTGTCTCTTCAATGTGATATTTGGTTGCCACTTAACTTGAAATTACAAAACTGAACACAACAAAACAGGTGACACAATTTGTGAATGGACTTTACGAGTCGAGAAGCGACCTTGCCAGATTTAAGAATAACATACGTGACTTCCTCGTCCAGTCCAAGGAATTTTCTGCTCAGGTATAAATATAAGGCACAAATTAGTTTGTTATTGTTTTACTTTCGGTAGACCACAGATGATTAAAACTAATGAATGGATAATTTGTTCAGGATAACAAAGATTTATATGCTGAGGAAGCTGCTGCTCAAGTGGAGAGAGAGAGACAAAAAATGCTTTCGATTCCTGGACTTATAGCTCCTAACGAAATTCAAGACGACATGGCTGATTCTTAAGTTTTGTTGTTTTGTGTTAGAAGAAAACGACACAACAAAGGGATAACTTTTTTTTTGTTTCTAATATAGTAAACGTTCAGTAAAACTACACAACAAGGGATGATCTTTTGTTTTTCTTCTTGCCATCGGGATCGAAATACCCAGAGCACAACGAAGCAAAACAACCCAAAAAAGTTAAATATATATATATATATATTTATATCAATTATGCGTTCTACATCATAGCAGAAAACCTCGGATGATTTGATTTTCTCGTACTTTCCCAATGGTTTATCAAATATTGTTTGATTATCCTATTTGATGATTAACTAAAAAAGGGAGAAGAATACGTGAAGATTATTATGATTTATTAAATTCATTTAGCTTTAAAATATTTTATAAATTAGAAAAAGCGAGGCGGGTCGAGCAATTTGCAAAACCTCCCCGGCTTCTTATTTTAACCGGAATCTGGAATCCATTGTACGAAAACGCTACCTTAAGAGCTTTCTGGAGAAATTCTTCATTCCCTGGAAATCGATCCTCTTTATCTTTGATTCTCTGTGTTTTAAATCTCAGTTTGGTGTCGACAAGAGAAATTAGGGTAAGATGGGTCAAACTTTTCGCAAGCTTTTCGATACTTTCTTCGGCAACCAGGAGATGAGGGTATACTACTCTTCTTCTCTTTAATTTTGCTTTTGCATCTGTGTTCTTCCCCTTTTTGACGGAATCGCGTGTTACTCTTTGTTAATCGTTCATAACTTAGCTATATCCAAATTCAATGTTTTGAAAAAAAAAATGAAAGATCATTCGTGGTTTGGTGCTATCTGAATTGAATTTGCTTTTATATCGTTTTGTGCTAACCACTGATGGATCCTGGGATGTAGGAGAGTTGGTTTTAGTGTTTCCTTTGGTCTTAATTGACTCTGATGCACTGTAAGAAATCTATGGATATAGGAGTAAACTAGTGAGAATCTGTTTATATAGTTCTTCTTGATATATGACTAATCTTATGTGGTGTGCATAATATGACGAATAGATTGTTCAGATTTGGTGATTTTCTTGCTGTGTTTTCATTTGGAGATGCCAGGTCGTTATGCTGGGGCTGGATGCGGCTGGCAAAACAACGATACTGTACAAGCTCCACATAGGGGAAGTTCTATCAACTGTTCCCACAATCGGTATGTCAGATTCCTCAAGCATTTAGATTTTAGCCTCAGTACCTTTTTCTTATTCTTACTTGGCAGTCTATATGATCTTGCCATATCTGTCATGTACAGCAGTAATATTCCGGATGCTTTATTGCTTTGTTGAGAATTTTGAACTTTCTTACACAGGTTTCAATGTTGAGAAAGTTCAGTACAAGAATGTGATGTTCACAGTTTGGGATGTTGGTGGCCAAGAAAAGCTGAGGCCCTTGTGGAGACATTACTTCAATAATACCGATGGACTTGTAAGTCTATACTTTTTTTGCCTCTGCGTGTAGTCAGATAGTTAATTCATAATCTCTTCTCCTCATTTACATGCTATTCTCATTTCCGCTAATGTGATTTCCTAAATGTTGTTTTGGAATTTCTCTGATTCATATTGGTTGATGCACTTGTAGATATACGTAGTAGACTCCTTGGACCGAGAGAGGATCGGTAAAGCGAAGCAAGAATTTCAGGTTATACAGTACCTTATAGAATTTGCTTAAAACTTTGGGTAAAATTAGTCTATGCAGAGTTTCTAACATCTGCTAATTGATTTCTTCAGGAGATCATAAGAGACCCATTCATGCTCAACAGTGTCATTCTAGTGTTTGCAAACAAACAAGACATGGTAAAAGTTCAAAGCTTCAGATCTTTCCTTATTTGATTTTTTTTTCTTTTTTCTTTCTCATTTACAAATATTCATCGAAACTCTGTCTGAATGTCAGAGAGGAGCCATGTCTCCTCGAGAAGTATGTGAAGGGCTTGGCTTACTTGATCTTAAGAACAGGAAATGGCATATACAAGGTACATGTGCTCTTCAAGGAGATGGGCTCTATGAAGGCTTAGACTGGTTATCCTCTACGCTCAAAGAGGTTAAAGCCGCTGGTTACTCATCGGTTGGTCTCTCGTTTTAGCTCACTCCATTTGCAAAAAAAAAGGTCCGTAGCTAAATGGACATACGAAAAGTACCTAATCAAGCTCATGGTGTCTCAGTCTCTCCACCATTATATACTTTTGATCCGTGGCCAAAGTCTTCTTCTTGGCCTCTGATATTGTAATATCACAAAATGAAAATCTCTTAAGACTTTTGTAATGGACGTGTTTTTTTATTTTTGGTCTTCACATGGCTATGCTTCTCAAAGCTAATGTTAGTATCAATTAGGCTCCTTTTTGCATGATATGACTTTGGATCTTCATTGTAAATTACTAAATTCTGATTGAAAAAATGTATAATTTGCAAAATTCTCATGAAGTTATCACTCATATTACGTTTAGAGTCTTAAATATAGTGGTGTATATAGAAAGGTTACTTATGTAAATGTCATAAACCTAGTCTTAGGTCAAATCATGTATCTATTTAAGGCCTTTGCCTCTATCAATAATAATCATCCATTCAGTAATCGTACATGGTATCAGAGCCCCGATCGCTATACCTCAATACAGCCGCCATTCTCACGCCATGGCCAACAACGATAACGTCGTTCTCCAAGACAAACCAACACTCTACAACATCAATATGGCTAACATCACCAAGCTCTCCGAAACAAACTTTCTCATGTGGAATCGCCAGATCCACGCTTTGCTCGACGGCTACGAGCTTGCCGGGTATTTGGATGGTACGACTCCTCAACCATCTGCCACAATCACTGTCAATGGTGAAACCACTCCAAATCCAGAGTATACTTTCTGGAAACGCCAAGATCGCTTGATCTACAGCGCCTTCTTGGTGCCATATCAATCTCCATCCAGCCTCTTCTCTCCACCACGACAACATCTTCACAGATCTGGGCCAAACTCTCATCGACCTACGCCAAACCAAGCAGGGCCACATCAAACAAATCAAACAACAAATCAGGTCTTGGAGCAAAGGAAACAAATCAATTCATGAGTTCCTTCAAGGACGCACGATGATGCTTGACCAACTCGCACTTCTCGGCAAATCCATGGAACATCAGGACCAGGTGAAATGCATTCTCGGTGGCTTACCGGAAGAGTAGAAGGCAGTGGTCGTTCAGATGGAGAGCCGTGATACTGCTCCGAGTCTTACGGAGATCCATGAAAAACTCATCAATCATGAACTCAAAGTTCAAGCTCTCAACACGGTGACGAGTTCGATCACACCAGTTTCTCGCGAATCTGGCGCCCACTCGTTTCAACAACAACAAACGTTTCGCCTCAACCAACAACAACAATCCCAGGTATTCTCCTACTCAGCAGCCACGACGTCCCTCCTCCCAGCCGTGGCACTCAAACAATCGTGCAAGTCACCAAGGTCCACCTCGTGGATACCAAGGCCGCTGCCAGATCTGCAGCGTTTATGGACACAGTGCGAGGACATGTTCTCAGATGCAGCAACCTAGTTCCCCGTACTATGGCAACCCGTCTCACTCACAAGCGTGGCAGCCAAGAGCAAATATGGCAGCAATGCAAACCGGAGATACAAATCCATGGCTCCTAGATTCCGGTGCAACCCATCATCTCACAAATGATCTCAACAACCTTGCTCTTCATCATCCCTACACGGGTAATGAAGAAGTCACCATTGCGGATGGCTCGTCTCTCCCCATCTCACAAACTGGTTCCACATCTCTCTCAACCCAAACTCGCTCATTACATTTAAATAAAGTTCTTTACATACCCAATCTCCATAAAAACCTTATTTCCGTGTATCGTTTGTGTAATGCTAATCAAGTGTCGGTGGAATTTTTCCCCGCCTCTTTTCAGGTGAAGGATCTCAGAACGGGGGCCCGCTTGCTCCAAGGGAGAACTAAGGACGAACTATACGAGTGGCCACTATCCAAACCTACCACCTACCTTACTTCCACAACCTCTAAAACATCAACACAAGTGTGGCACTCTCGGCTTGGTCACCCATCTCAGTCTATTCTTTCTGCAATAATCTCTAAATTTTCTTTACCTTGTCCGAGTTCAGCTCAAAACCAGTTTCATTGTTCACCTTGCCTTATCAATAAAAGTCATAAATTGCCCTTTTCAACAAACACCATTGTTTCAAACAAACCTCTCGAAATCATTTACTCTGATGTGTGGATGTCGCCTATAATCTCCAATGACAACTTCCGCTACTACGTTATTTTTGTCGATCACTATACTCGCTACTCATGGCTCTATCCGCTACAACAAAAATCACAAGTACGAAATGTGTTCATCGCCTTCAAAGCACTAGTTGAGAAACGATTTCAAGCTCAGGTTCGCACTCTCTACACTGATAATGGAGGAGAGTACATTGCGCTTCGTTCGTTTCTAATGGAGCACGGCATCTCTCATCTCACCTCGCCGCCATACACACCCGAACACAATGGGCTTGCTGAAAGGAAACACCGTCATGTGGTGGAAACTGGTCTTACTCTTCTAAATCAAGCTTCAGTTCCACGCACATACTGGCCCTATGCTCTAGCCACAGCCATCTATCTCATCAACCGTCTGCCAACATCTGTCCTCAACAATGACTCACCATATCACAAGCTGTTTCAACAACAACCCAATTACAACAAACTCAAGGTTTTCGGCTGTCTCTGCTTCCCGTGGCTTCGCCCATATGCTGCGCACAAACATGCTGATCGATCTGTGCCGTGTGTGTTTATTGGATACTCATTGACACAGAGCGCTTACCTCTGTTTACATGTTCAATCCGGCAGAGTCTATACATCCCGTCATGTGCAGTTTGTTGAAACATCCTTCCCGTTTACTACACCAACACAACAACCACAACAGTCCAACGAGTCTCCTAACTCACCACCAACCACTCCGTGTACTGTCATACCTGTTAACCCGTCCCAACTCGTATCGTCGTCTACTTCAGGGCTCCTGTTCTCGGATCCTCACTAGCAAAATCCACAACATACACAGCAACACCAAACCAGGTATGATATTGTCTACCAACGCCGCCCTCGCCAAAATCCTTAGGTACCAAATTCTCTTTTACCACATATATTACCGTCTGCCCAAACTCAACAAAATCCACCTGATCCTCCATCTGAACCATCCGCCACTCAGCCTCCTCAAAACAAAGACAAACCGCCTCAAAGAACCCATCCAATGCAAACTCGTTCCAAAACTAAATCAACTACTATCCTCATTGCCACCACTAAACAGCCACCAATCCCCACAACTGTTACCCAAGCCCTTCGAGATGACAAATTCCGCAATGCAATGGTTGATGAGATCAATGCACAATATCGGAACCAAACGTTTGAGCTGGTTCCACAGCAACGGGGTCAAAATATTATATCTACCAAATGGATTTTTACTGTTAAATATTTGCCCAATGGTCATATTGACAGGTACAAAGCTCGTCTCGTTGCTCGGGGGTTTAATCAAAAATATGGAACAGACTATTCAGAGACGTTTAGTCCGGTCGGATCCGTCTCGATTCGGGTTATTCTACATCTTGCAGTTACCAATTCGTGGCACATTCAACAGCTTGATGTAAATAATGCTTTTCTCCATGGTACTTTATCCGAAGAAGTGTATGTCTCTCAACCACCGGGATTCAAGGATCATGATAAACCGGATCATGTTTGGAAGCTTAAGAAGGCTTTATACGGGCTCAAACATCGCCTCATATGGTATCAAGAATTACGAGGTTATCTTCTTAGCTTGGGGTTTCAGAATTAACTGCTGCGATCCCTCCGTATTTGTTCACATCAATGGTTCTCAATGTCTCTATACACTTGTCTATGTCGATCGATATCATTGTTACCGGAGTCATATCTCGTTGGTTAATGGGCGTGATCGCCAGCTTATCCAATAAATTCTCACTCAAAGCACCCTCGGATCTAACATATTTTCTTGGCATAGAGGTTATACACACAACTCAAGGTATGCATCTGATGCAAAGAAAATATATTTTGATTTGCTGGACAAGACAAAGATGTTGGAGTCGAAACCGGTCGCAACACCTATGTCACCGACCCCAAAATTATCACTTCGCTCAGTACTCCTTTAACCGATGCTCGACAAGTATTCGGATGGTTCTCGGCAGCCTACAGACTGGCTTTCACGCCCCGCACATTGCTTATAGTGTTAATTGGTTATCACAATTTATGCATTCTCCAACTGATATGCATTGGCAAGCGTGAAACGCATCCTCCGCTTATCTCGCTAGAACTCTCTCCCATGGCATCACGATTCGGCGCAATTCATCCTCTGTCTTACATGCCTACTCAGATGCTGACTGGGCAGGTGATAATGATGATTTATTGTCAACCAATGGCTACATTCTCTACCTTGGTACAACGCCAATCTCGTGGACATCTAAAAAGCAAAGGGGTGTTGCTCGGTCTTCTACTGAAGCTGAATACCGTGCTGTCTCGGCAACTGCTGCTGAGGTTCGTTGGGTCACCTCTCTACTCTCTGAACTCGGGATCAAGCTTACTTCGACACCCGTTATCTACTGTGACAATGTAGGTGCTACATATCTATGTGCCAACCCGGTTTTCCACTCAAAAATGAAACATTTAGCTCTCGACTATCATTTTATTCGGGAGTTAATACAAGCTGGTACTCTTCGTGTGGTTCACGTCTCTTCGAAAGACCAGCTCGCATACACCTTAACCAAACCACTACCAAGACCGAAGTTTACAAATTTGAATGGTAAGATTGGTGTAACAACAGCTACTCAATCTTGAGGGGGCGTATAGTGGTGTATATAGAAAGGTTACTTATGTAAATGTCATAAACCTAGTTTTAGGTCAAATCATGTATCTATTTAAGGTCTTTGCCTCTATCAATAATAATCATCCATTCAGTAATCGTACATTAAAGACTTACACGGGGTATAGATTTTACAAATAGAAACATTAGTGCTCTAACTGTTATATTCCAAAAGTTGAGTACTTCAATTTGAGTGCTTTGAAATTTTTATGTTATGTCAATAGAGACGAAGAAGATTTGATTAAGAACTCTGTTTGGGTTTCTTAAAGGAAAAAAAACAGTACAACAAAAAATTTTGTTTCCAGAGGGAAGAAAGAAGTAAAAAAGGATAAAAGAGTTTATTCTTTACTCAGCGCATTGGTGTTGTTGCTTGCTCTTAATAGCAAGTTCTTTCACCATCTTCGTTAGTTGCCTCATGCTCACATCTTTGAGTCTCTCTTCATCAATCGTCTTCTTCTTCTTTGTCTTCTTAACCTCAGCCTCTGCAATTTCCTCTCCATTGTTGTCAACACCCATCTCCACAGCATTCTCCTTGTTCTTGTCGCTCTCTAAGATTGATTCTGCTTCAAATGGAGACAATGGAGTTTTTGTCTCTTTACCAGCAAGAGTTGAAGAAGAAGAAGCTGGAGTCTTCTTATCTGAAACAGGATCCTCTTCTGATTCAATATCAACCGATTCTTCAGACTCGCAACTGTTTTCCTCCAACTTGACCTCGCTTGTATCAAAATCTGACCATTCTTCATCGCTGTCTACTTCAGATTCATTGGCGTCTACTTCGAGTTCCTTCTTAGTAAGAGATGGAGAAGCTTGAGTCTTCTTCTTCTCTGAAACTAGAGCCTCTTCTGACTCAGAATCAATCAGCTCACCAGAAGAGACTTTAGACTCAAATGGCTCTTGGTTTGTGTCAACAGCAACACCAAAATCATCACCCTCCAATGGATCAGTTTCATATTCTGTTTCGTCTGATTCCGATTCAGAATCAATCTTCGTTTGTTCAGACTCTGATTCTTTGTTGCAGGCTGCGACACTGTTCGTGATGGTAGTAGAAGCAGCATGGTCAACAACTACAAAATCATCCTCCTGCGATGTTTCTTGTTCTTCGACTATAACAAAACTGTCGGAAGCTGTAACGGTATTGGACTCTGCAAAGAAATCCCCCATGGAAATTAAGAAATGCAAACAAGAAAACAATGAAGCAAACAACATTTATAGGTATGCTTGTGTGTATACCTATTCCATTCATCTGTGCCTTAGTGGTGTTTGCATCAGAGAAAGTGATATCGCCAAGATCACCAAAAAAGATATCAAGATCTGGATCATTCTTTGAACCATCCCATTCCATTGCCAACGAAACACTTAAATCTCTCACCGACAGAGTTTCAGCCTCCTCGGTTTTTCCTGAGTTCTCATTTGATTTTGCCTGGAATTTGGAACCTGCATATTACAACTGAACTTGATTAGAAACTATTCCACTTATAAGAACATGTGGCAATCATCTGTTTTTAAAACAAGAATAGAGCAATCAAGAGAGTGAGAGTGATGGCAGTGCATTACCTGCTGGAGAATCTTCTCTTTCAGCATCTTCATTCTTCTTTGAAGGCACGTTTAGGGATTCCTTGGTTTTCAAACTCAGGTCAGCCATGTATTCTTCTAACAATCTGACAGACCTTCTAGTGCTGTACACCCGCTGGACCGTCTCATCCTTCTTGGAAGATGCAGCTGCCTGAGCCCTTCTTGTGGTTCGAGCCCCTGGAGTTTTGGTCACATTGGCTTCAGGCTTGATATCAGTGACATCTAACTTCACAGCAACTGAGGTAGCTGCTGCTCTTCTTGATGGATCCTGGAGCATATTGGTGTTTTTGTTTTCTTGATCCATTTCTCCAGCTAAGGACTTGCTCGTCACAAGACAAGAACGGGTCACCAGTTCTGATGACTGAGTATCATCTTTTGTGGTTCTTCGAATTGTTCTAGCTGCAGTACGAGCAGCACTTGGCAGATTCTTTGCTACACTGGTTGGAGATTGGTTCATGAACTCTTCAATACCTTCAACCTATCAAATCATACTGGTCAGACAACTAGTGGCATCCATATCTCTATAGTAACTACAAATTGTGAACTCATAAGCAAAGCTATGTGAATAAAGCAAAACCATCAGCCATCAAATGTTAAGATCAACCATATAAAACACAAATCTATTAGCAAAAAGGCATTCAATCTTGTTTTCTTTACCAGATCTAAGATACGATACTTATGAAATCACTGGACTCAACAAAATCGATCAAGTATGAATCATATTCGTCACAATCAAATAGTCCCAAATTTCTCAATCTTCCAAGCAATTTCAGCACTTATATTCTTTTAGAAATAGATGAATCCACAAACAACAACACATTCTAGATAGTTATAAGACTATTTGAAAAAAAAACATTTGTTCGATTTTCAATAAAATCGGATGAAAAGTGAAGCAAAACTTACAATCTCAAGAGCTTTGAGAGCATCTGCCATGGCGATATTGGTCATATTGGCTGGTATCTTGTTCTTCTTACAGAAAAACTGAAGATCTCTTCTGGAAAAGCTGTCGAAATCCATGGCGATGATGTAGAGAAAGAAACAGAAAAATATTCTCTGGTGAGGAAATGACAGTTGAAAAACAAGACGTTTCTGCTATGACTCTAAAGATCCGAAGATGAAGGATATTTATACATTAGCCGAACACGAAACCCTAACTCCCTTAAGCAAATGTGACCGTTGCAGCCTCAAATTTTGAATTTTAAAATTTATTATCATGAAACTGGATCGTTTTAGCGAGAAACCTACATTAAAAGAATAAAATGATCCTCTTCCTTAAAATAACTAATTTATGGTGGGCCTAAAAATAATAAGCCCATAGTTTGGATAAGTCAATGGGCCTATGATCCGGTAACGTAGAAAGCACGCGCTTTTCGGGAGCGCGTGTAAAACTGCGCAAGCTCGCAATCACCATCCGGAGGAGAGAAAGAGAGAAAGAGAGGCGAAAGAGAAACGGAGTCACGGAGGAGAGAGAGAGTCGAGCACGCGGAGGTTTCAGAGAGAAAAAACAAAAAAAAAAAAGAGAAAGAGAATACTCTCGCTTACATAGCTTATAGACGGACGGTGGCAACAACAGAGAGAGAGAGAAAAGGTTAACCTAACCTAACCTGCGTAAAGCGTAGGGTTAATGGGAATTTTCCAAATCTGAATGGAAACCTTAGTCGTCGCTGAATTCACTTTGTTCCCTTCCATTTGTTTCAGTTGGTATTGGATCCGCCGGGATTCGTCTGTATTACCGGCGGCTGAGCTGATTTTCAGGTAATACGTGACCGTAGAAGAAACTGTTTTTTTTATTTAACTGGAGAATGGTAGACTTTTGAGGCCTCGTTTGTGGTAGTGACGTAGAAGAAACCGTAGAGAAAGTGTGATCTTGAGTGTAGAGATAGAGAGAGAGAGAGAAGAATGGGAAGTCCAGGATCAGGTGCGGTGGATTGGACGGTGGGGTCTATTGTGTGGGTTAGGAGGAGGAATGGTTCGTGGTGGCCGGGGAGGATACTTGGACAAGAAGATCTTGACTCAACTCATATCACTTCGCCACGATCTGGAACTCCAGTGAAGCTACTTGGGAGAGAAGATGCAAGTGTGTAAGTCTCTTCTTTTTATCTGTGTCAACTATTTTTTTCTTTTTGGATTGATACTGAAAGCAGTTTTTGTTTCATCTTTTAAATGTGCTAAGGGATTGGTACAATTTAGAGAAATCTAAGCGAGTCAAGCCATTTCGGTGTGGCGATTTTGATGATTGCATTGAGAGGGTAGAATCTTCGCAAGCTTTGACAATAAGAAAGAGAGAGAAGTATGCTCGTAGAGAAGATGCGATTCTTCATGCTCTTGAACTTGAAAAGGAGCTTAAAAAAGAAGGGAAACTTGTCCTTTACAAACCTAGAGATAACTCTCCTGATGCAATCAAAGAGAGAATGGTTCAGGGCATCTCTAATGGGACACGAGAATCCACTGAATTTCTACGGGCTAACCATGGTAGTGATGTTATCCATTTGCTGAAAGATAAAGAGGAAGATCAGCCAAGTTGTGAGGACGAGGTTGTGCCTCGAATGAGAGGCTTGCAGGACTTTGGGCTTAGAACCGCGTCTTCAAAGCGAAAGGTTTCATGTTCCAATGGCCCTGATACAGCTTTAAAGTATCTTGCCAGAAGCAACTCTCCAGCTTCTTCTAGTGGAGATCATAGCATGGAGAGGCCCATTTATACCCTTGGTAAGTTTATTTTGGAAACTTCTAAAGTTGTAATCCCCAGATGTTTGGGCACTCGAGGTTTCTCGCTCTTTTTGACGTAAAATTCTTATGTAATTCTGGTTCCGTTTCAGGAAAGCAGAATAGTAGGAGTACGATGGAAGCTAAAAGGACTAAATATATGTTTACACCAAATGAATCTAATGATGTTTTAGACCTGCATGACAGTTTGCTAAGCCACAGGGAGGCAATGCATTCCTCCTTTGCTGGTGGTGATTCTCGTTATTCGCTTTCAGACTATGACCCTCCTGAATTTTTGGAAGATATTGAATCTGATTCTTCTGAATCTGAAACGGATTCTTCTGATATGGAGGAAGATACTGATGATGACATTCCCTTGCCGTCAGGTAAAGCTTTTGTGGACGGCTAAAAGCTAGTTTCTTATCACATAAATGTTTTCTACTTTTACAAAAATTGGTTTTCAGTTGTGTCAGTCGATATTCATTTCTGGTTCTTCTTTACTTGGCATTGGGCTTCTGAACTTGAGAAACCAATTAAAACTTTGAATGCTTAAACAACGGTTATCTATGTGCAGTGGAGTCTAATTATTCCCTAACTAGAGTTTGAAATCATCTCCTTCCAGGAACTGGGCGTCGTTCAGAGCAACACAATAATTTTAGTAGACATATGTCAGGAGAGGACGAAAGCACCAGCAGTGAGGAAGATCATTATGAGTCATCCATGTCTGGCGACTCTTCTTACCTTTCTTCCCATAATCCTGATAGTGAAGCTGGTACGGTATCCAAGTGGCAGCTCAAGGGAAAAAGAAACTTGCGGAATCTTCCAAGAAGGTCTGCACGCAAGAGAGAAATGCACCGTAATCGTCTAGAAGATGGAAGATATTGTGAATATAAGAGAAGGGCATTTGGCCAAAAGCCTATGGGTTATGGGTTAGATTTTAATGTGGCGGATGATATGAGCGATGGAACTGATGATACTGATCCCAACGAAAGGCAGTTCGGGGACAGGATGATTGGACCAGGTGATGATTATCAGCTGTCAACTATGGTTACATCTGGATATAAGAACATCTACAGCCATGACATGCTGGACTGGGATGATGATCCTTGGGAAGGCCGGGTTGGTATGAAGAAGCGATGGGAGGACAAACTTGAAGGTTTAGGTAATGAGTTTGATGCTTCTCATCGGAATTCTGGCAGAAAAGCGTATTCTTCTTTGATGGATGTGGATTTAGAAGTGAGAGGAAGCTATCAGAAAGGGCCTGTCCCAATTGTCTCCCTTATGAGTAAGGTAAATGGCCGAGCAATAATTGGACATCCAGTCGAAATCGAAGTCTTAACAGATGGTTCCTCCGAGTCATATGTTCAGACTCTTGATTACTTCGGTAATGAAACAACTCACCATGACAAACCCTTTCTTCTGCCCCCTGCTTGGAAGACTGCAAGAAGAAGTAATTCACGGGTTCCACGGCTGCATCCTTTCTCATCGTCCCACGAAGTGGATGATGAAGCAAACTATGGTCATTCTCCGGCAGATCAGGGAAGAAAACCGTTTGTTAAGAAGCTCGGTTTGGGAAATCTTAGTAATGATGATAACTCGGTGAGGAGAAACAGTTCACTGCGAATTCCACGACCACCTGGAGAGAGAAAGCAGCAGCAGCAGCAGCAGCAGCAAAAGAAGTTTCTGAAGAACACAAACACAACTGCTAGCCAAAAGACAAGGGCATTATCATCATTCAGTAGCGAACAAGGTCACAATGGGATGAAGGCGTTACGGGACCGGACACATGAGCTCTCTAACAGACGGGTATTACCAGGGCCACCAACTGTGGCCTGCATACCGGTTAAACTAGTTTTTAGCAGATTACTCGAGAAGATAAATAGACCGCCATCAAAACCAACCACGAAAGCCTTTAACGAGAGAAGAAGAGATCAATAACAAGAGCTCTACTCAAGTCAAAACGAGATCTACAGGTACAAAAGCATATAACCATTTCTTGTCTCTGGTTTTCATAGATTGAGAGAATCACGGTTTAGGGCATTACAAATTCTGGGGCGATGGGTCTTTTTGAGCAACCATCAAGCTTTTATTATGTGATGATTCTGAGGGAAAATTAGTCGTAGGGAGAACAATTTACTTAGAGAGACTCTGGTTTACTGATTGGTACAGATAGGTGAAGAAGTAGAACAGTATACCCACTGGTTCCTTCTTTGTATATTTTTCTTATTTTTCTCTCTTCAGAAAGCTTTTTATGTATCTTTGATTTAGTCCCACCATTAGTTTTTAGAGTCTTAGAGAGCTTTTTTCGTTTATTTGATTTGTGAATCTTCGCTGGCTAATTAACTTACACATATTATCGATTTTGTTCTTCGGAGATGCTATTAGCTTGATTAACCTGTTTAGAATCTTATTTACAGTATTTGTGTTTTTTTCTAAACCAGGTTTCGTTTCAGCTCATTAAAGACACTAGAATCTAGGAATCGTATTTGGTTAACATCAGCTCTGTTTGGATGATTTTTGGGTTTGGTTTGAGAAGACCGTAACCAAAGTAAAATATAACTTTATTTTGATTGGTTTGATTCTGTTACATTTATACCCACCGACAATATCGCTTAAACATAAACGTTCAAACATAGCAGAACTTAAAAGTTTTTAGGACACTATATGACATACAATTTGTCTACTTAGAATTTTATTACGACATTACACCAGTAAATGGAGAGATAGAGACTTAAACATGGTGAGTCTTGTCCGAATCCTCGAGACTTGTCGGGCGAAACCAAGCAGTCTCCTCCAGCACCGCCGAGTCCTGGCGTGCAGCCTCTGAGATGGGACTGTGCTCAGTCGAAGAGGGACCAAAAACTCCAGTTTGAGGATGAGGAGACCAATATTTATCGGAATCTGGCTTTATGACTTCATCAGGTACTGCACTTGCCTGCAATTCATCTTCCATGTTCTTGTCATACGCCGAGGAATGACAACTCCTGTTACAAGGAAAAAAAATTAATTAAAGATTACTATTATACTATTACAAGGTTTTTCTAACCTAATAAATTGAGTATTTTTAGAAGAATTTTTATTTATCTCAACTTTTGTCGCATCCACAAGTTTAAGAATATGAATTCCTATAGATCATTTCAAAATCAATTGGATTAAAATATAAAGGAAAAATAAAAACAATTTTTCTGTTGGGTGGGAGTTTGCAGCTAGGTAGGTGAGAGTGAGACATTGCCACCACAAAATAACCACAACAACCAAAGTATAATGAATTCTTTTATCTTTGGTCTTTGTATAATATTAAAGATGGAAAGTTTTATTTTTATTAAAAATATCCCGAAAAAGTCTTTATATAAATATAAATCAAGTAATGTCAAATATGTCATCAGCATCAATAGTTTACATCTTCAAAGCTGTCGGTCCAATTCTTATCCTAATTTTCACATCTAAAAAAAAAGCCACGTCATACCTACTCATCTCATATACATACAATACGATCATAATACTGTTTAGAACACCGTTATTTCGTTACAGTTCTGAATCTTTTGACTTTTTAGTCAAGTGAGTGAACAACTAATATTTAGAGGGTATGACTGTAAATTCAGTAATACCACGTGTCAAAACGTGAGACGGATTTGTTTTGGTATTATCCGTTTACGTCAAATAGCATATGCCATTTTTCGTGCACTGGATTTGTTTTATGCTTTCTGTGCGAATATATTTGTTTTAAGAAAATCTAATAATATTTGTAAACAATAGTAAAAGGTTTTTTTTTTCGAAAACGACTTTAAAGACTTGAATACATTTGTGCAAAAATCACAGGTTCTTTTCAGATTCATTGCGTATAAATTAAGCAAATATACACAATTTGGAAAAGAAAACAAAAAGGCAAACATATGACATTAGAAATATAAAATACACAAATGTCAGAATTTAATCGATCTGAATCCATAGTATACCTAAAAATACCAGGATATCTGAACTTTCTAGATCTGGGAATAGTATCTTGAATTTAACGAAGTGGGAAATAAAAAAATAGTTGGACCAACGAGACAGTGATTATACACAAAGTAAACAATCAAACACAGGCCTCTAAAGTTTTGTTTGACGTTTCAAAAAAAAAAAAAACCTCTGATATGTTTATTCCAGCTTCATTATAATCAATCACGATGATGTACTAATACTGTCAACTATTTTGCAAAAATACATATTTCCAAAGAATATATGTAGTCAGTCTTTTTCTAATTTTTGTGATCAATATTTCTAATTTTTTTACTTAGGTTCAAAGAAACATCAAATAATTTGGAAGAAGTAAAATAAAAAGAGAAAGACAGTGTTTGATACCGTGTAGTGAAGGGAGCAGAGATGGAACCGGTGGCGCGTGAGGAAGCGCGTGAATAGACGTCGTTTACGAGGTGCTTCCTTAAGCCGGTGATCAACTGAAAGCTCTTCAATCTGGTTGCCATACAACTCTGTTTCTTCGTCGGAGATTAGAAGAAGAGAAGAGAAAATTTTATAAATTTTTCTACTGAAGTTTTGCTGTAGCCAGTATGGATTTAACTCCGTTTAACGTGTGCGTATATATATGCATTAATACTTTTAGGGCTAGGAGACAAAGCACAATCTGATCCGCGTGTCTCACCTACCAAACGTTGCCGTTTCGTTTTTATCTGACGCCGTTACTTGACAAATGGACGGTGTTAATCTTGCCTTTTCCGGCTTTAAAGAAACGGCCTACCCATTCAAGTTACATCTTCACTTTTGTAAATATTGGGCCGATTTTTAAGTAAAGTCGGCCCATTTAAGCCCATTTAAAGTATCCTCCCTCTTAAACGACGTGCGACATTACGCCGCCACGGGTTTCACGTTCCTTACATATTCCTTTTTCTTACCTAAGAGAACAAAAAATAAAATCAGGAAAATTGAAAATTCAATCTGCGGAGAAGAGACTTCAGATCTAGCTTGATCCGGTGATAATGGCTCTTGAATGGGTTGTTTTAGGTTACGCGGCGGCGGCTGAAGCGATCATGGTCGTGCTTTTGACGATGCCAGGGCTTGACGGACTCCGCAAGGGATTAGTCGCCGTCACGCGAAATCTCCTGAAACCGTTTCTCTCCATTGTTCCTTTCTGTCTCTTCCTCTTAATGGACATCTACTGGAAATACGAAACCATGCCTTCGTGCGACGGCGATTCCTGCACACCGTCGGAGCATCTCCGTCATCAGAAATCAATGATGAAATCCCAGCGAAACGCGCTTCTGATTGCGGCTGCACTTGTGTTCTATTGGATCCTATACTCTGTCACCATTTTGGTTGTTAAGATTGAGCAGCTTAACCAGAGGATCGAGAGGCTCAAGAACAAGGATTGATCGCCTTTTTGGTTTGCTCGTATCTTTCCTATTTCTTTAGGTTTTACTGTTTTTTCCCTGTTTCAACTTTTTATGATGTTTGGAGGTTGAAGGATCTATCCTACTTTTTCTATGCTTGGTTACCAGATTGAAATTATTTTCTTGTTGAGTTTTGATTGATTTCTTTGATTGTTAGAGCGTTTGGTAATTTGGGAACCGCTCAGCATTGATTGATTTCTCTAGGTTTAAATTCCTGTTATACAAATATCATGATGTTTCTGAAATTCTCAAGTAGTAGTATGTGCTTTTGATATGCTTGTTCCACACAAGGATCGATCATAGGCCTTAGATTTACCATAAAAATGTTGGAATGCAAATCTAATGATCTTGTATTTGCGTCTCTGAGAACCTCCTTGTGAAAGAATTATTGTAATTCTTTTACTTACTTTTAGCTTTGACCATGTCTTAACTCTAGAAGAACATTGAGGATCATGTATAGAGTAATCCTTGGTGTTTTTGATAGATAAAATGTAGGAATGCAAAACTAATGATCTTGCATTTGCTTCTCTGAGAACCTTCTTGTGAAAGAATTATTGTAATTCTTTTATTTACCTTTAGCTTTGAGTCTTTGACCATGTCTTAACTCTAGAAGAATATCGAGGATCATATATCGAGGACCATGTCTATTTGTTTACCAGTCCCAGAAATACAATAGAAACTCAACACAGAACTATTTTAACCACTAGAATTTGTATAATTTAGCATTTAAATCATTGTGATTGTTCCAATTGGTGTAGCCTATCACTATCACTACCACTACTATCATTGTTAGTTGTTTGCTAACACCATTTAACCATTTAACTTCTTAATTATTTTAATTTTTCTAACCATGAAATATCGTTACTGAGTGAAGGCGAATCTAGAATAAAAATTTGGGGACTAAAATTCCATTGATCCAATTTGGACATAAAAATAAAAATGAAATCATAAGGACTCAAACCCAATATTCAACCCATGATCAAAACCCAAAGGCGAACCTGTTCTTCACCAAAGGAGTGATGGGCTCATTGTAAGCATTTGAATTTAGTTTCATTGTATCCGTAGTTCATTCCTCTTTCGAAAATTTTATCAACGCCATATTTTAGTATTGTAACCAGTCATATCTCCATTACTTGCATTCTTTTAGAATTTTACCAGCACATTTTTTAAGAGTTTTTGCTGTTTACTATTCACATCACATACACATACATACTAATTTTCTTGGTATTATAAGATCGACCATGTGCTAGGGCCCTTAAAATCGGTCCATAAATACTTAAATAAAGTTCATTTATCAATCATGGCCCAAAAGTCTTTGAATCTGTTCAACCTAGTTCGACACGTATCGTTAGATTCGTTACACCGAGATTCTCGATGACCTCGTTCTTCGTGCCATCTGTTTCTACCCACCACGTAACAAGTATCTAATCTCCGTCCATTACTTCACTCTTTCCACGTGTCATCATCGGGCTCAATCGTTCCCAAAATATCTTATCTCTGACATGAAAATACCTAATTATATACAGAAAGACCACAAAACCAGAACCCATGTTCATGGGCGTGACATGTTATATGAGATACAGAACTCATTAGATAATGTTTTAAATTCCAATATTCATTTCATAAAGAATTGTCATTATTTACGTGCATAAATTAATTTTAATTACGGACCGACTATATAAACACAATCATTTCATTAAAAGGATATTAGTATAAATGCCACTGTTTCTGTTCCAAAGTCCCAACTCTTAATAAATTAGAAGCTGCTTTGAAGAAAAAATGCACTATCAAGAACAGATGGAGTCTCTTATTCTGGGTGAAGAACGCAGACGCGGAAATTGCGTCAGAGACGCAGACGCGGAAGCATATGAAGATGTTAACTCTCCGTCTTCTTTTCCAAACTCTCCTGATGATTCAGACCGTTGCAGTTCTTCTTCTTCAAGGTAAGGATGAGAATCAGAAAGTTCCATTTATAACCTCTGATTTTAGATCTAGATAGAAGAAACCCCAATCATTTGGGTGTTTTATTAGCAACCTTATGGTTTAGGTGTATAATACGGAAAGGTTTCATTTCTGGGGGGCTTCAGACGAAAAAAACTTGTAAACTTATATCTTCATTTTGATCCGAAGTTTGTTCATATTTTGTAAATCTTTCCCCAAAATTTATGTTTCAGAAATTTTCCATAATAGGAGAGGATTGTCGAAACATTACAAAGGAAAATCACAGTCATTCACATCGTTGTCGGAAGCACTAACCGTGGAAGACCTCGCGAAACCGGAGAATCCATTCAACACAAAGCTTAAGCAGCGACGAGAGAGCCCTCACTGTCTAAGATTCTCCGGATGCGGCGGCGCATCAGAGCGAAATCTGAGCGCTCACGACGTGTATCTCGACGGAAACGGCAGGCCGCCGCGACTTTCCGGTAACAGACCGCCTCTTAGGGCCCAAACGCTCTCGGCCCCTCATATATCGGCTTTGCTCACACGAACCTAAACCGGAAAGTATTTAGCTTTTTTTTTCCTGAACCGGAACGGAACCGGGTTTCGTTTGAGGCGATGCTTTTTCGAGCTTTCGTCTTCTAAACTGTACAAGTTGCTTACAAGTTACAAGTGTTCGGCTCTTTTGCTGATACTTTTGTAATATTCAGTTTAAATTAGAATTAGCTCTAATTTACACTTAACCGTACATATATATAAGCAACTTCCAATTTTCGTATTCATCATATTTTTTGTTGGTGACGGAAAATGTTCTGAATTTAGTTGTGATGATTGATGAAAAAGTATTGTGAAAAATTGATAATCTAGAAAACAAAAGAAAATTTTGAGATTAATTAACGGGTTACACTGGAGTCACGTTTCACTAAAATAGGCCTACGATGGGCTATTTTGTTTAACATCTCTTTCGCTTCCACATACACTTACTGAAGTTAACACATCCAAAAAACAAGTTTAGTTTGTCCAAAAGTTTAAAATTTAACGCTCAAATTTTTTTAATTAATCTCAAGTAAAAGAAAAATATTCTGAATAATAATAAAATTTTTAGAAAATATCAATTTATTTATGAAACCACAAGTTATGCTTATAAAATGTTTTCGTATAATATAAACTAATTTTATAAATAAGATAATTGAAAGTTAAAAACTAATTTAAGTTTTATATTTATTTACGTAAAAAATTATTAAACCAATAATAATAACGATCGAAAAAACATTATGATGCTAAGTTAAAGAACAATATTTTATATAGTTAAAATGTTAGATTAATCAAAACTATTTACGTAAACCATTGTTAATATTTTCGAAAAAACCATTTGTTTTTCACATTCTACAATATAATACTCAAATATTTTGAAAATAATATTTTTTTATAAAAAATACTACTAAATAATAAAACGTTATAAACCCATTAAAAAGAATTCGTTACCTGAAATGCATTGGAGATCCTTTGAAACCCACAAAAAAAGCTGACGCCGTGGCCTCCCATATCAGGTACCCTAATTGCTAGCCCAAAAATAAGAAATTGACAGAATTGGGCCTTGGTCCAAAATATAAGAAGCTGCTTTCTTGGTAGTCCCATATTGAAGTGTTGGCTAAGAGATCTTCAATTCACATATGCATCTTCGGTTAGTGATGGGATCGATGAAAAGCACTACAGGAGGAGCAGAATCAATTTTGTAATAAGTAGTGATTTCGGATGGGACTGTATGTTGAAGTTGGACTCAACGGCTTCGTTTGAGCATACATCTATTATTGATGTCTGATGCCATTGATCTTGGACTGGAGTCTGGAGATTCACTAATAACTATAGATTATCTTCAACTTCAAACGATCCTTATAATTAATTGCTTTTTCGTTTGGAAATTGCTTCAAACGAGTCTGGAAATTGCTTTTTCGTTTTAAATTGTTTGGTAAATATTTCCCTTGTCTCGATAATTAATCTTTCCTTTTTTTTTGTATTTCTCAAATATGCGGAGAAGATGACGTGGCAACCGAAGGCTGACGAAGCTTTGACTCGCCAAGGTTCCTTCTACTGTAAGTTGCCACCACGATTCAATCTTCATCGATATTTGCAGTTTGAAAGCCTCGAAGAAGATTCAAACTCTTGGCTTGATTTCGTAGATCAAAATACACCTTTTTCAGATATCTCAAGTGTTTGAATTCTTCGTTTTAGGTTTTTGAATGTCCAATTCGTCGGTAAATACGGCTTCCTTGGAGATGAATGACCTCAAAAGTAAGTTCCGATTGAATTGAGGATGTAATCATGAACTAGCAGTATCTATTGATTTCATGCGATGTATTTAGATAGGTTTCGATTGAGTTATTTGCCTTCTCGATTTCGAATTTTTATATCGGGTACGATTTATCATGATGTTTTACAAAACTTCAATTTTTCTCGTTGAATTTTGCTGATGTGATGATTATGTTTGCAGAGATTGGGCTAGGTTTGACTGGATTTGGTGTCTTCTTTACATTCCTGGGAGTGATATTTGTGTTTGACAAGGGACTCATAGCCATGGGTAATGTAGGTATATTCCATCTTTGTACTCTTACGAATCTAGCAAGCTTTAAGTTATATTGAAGTCTCTATGATCTATATGAACAGATCCTCTTCTTAGCCGGTGTGACTCTAACCATTGGGATCAACCCAGCTTTCCAATTCTTTACGAAACGGCGAAACTTTAAGGTTCTTTCACTATCCCTTTTGATTTTTAATTTGATTCCTGAGGTCATCACAAGGCAAAGATATGGCTCCACGAGAAAAACTCTCACAGTTTGAAGAGTATAGTAGTTAGTAGAGATCTTATTGGTTGTCTACTTGTTGATATACAGGGAACTATATCATTTGGATTGGGTTTCTTGTTGGTTGTGTTTGGATGGCCTCTTCTCGGTTTGATTGTTGAATCATATGGGTTCCTTGTGCTCTTCAGGTGGGTTTTTTTTTTCCCTTTTCTTTGGAGTTTTCTTCTCCTCGACATCAATGTGGTCTTATCAACATTCATTTCCAGTTTTTATATGTTAACTGATGATGTCTTTTCTTCATTCTTCTGTCTTGATTAGTGGTTTCTGGCCTACACTTGCCGTCTTCCTTCAAAGGATACCTCTATTGGGCTGGATTTTGCAGCAACCATACATCAGATCGGTAAATTTCACTACTCTCTTGACATTTTTGCCTTATCCAATCGAACTTTTTACCGACTTTTTGTCATTGAATCAGTTGCTGGATCGCTACCGTGGAAGGCGTGTCCCTGTCTAAACCCTCTTTGCACAGAAATACATATCGCCATAAACGAGTTTCAATACACAGGTACATATGTATATAAAAACACTCTTGTTCTCATCGTTAATGCGATTGTAAATGGTTCTTGGAACTGGGGTTGTGAATAATGTCAAATGTAGTCTTGTGGCTTTTTCTCTCTTTTTCGATTCTGTGGTCATCTATCAATCCACCATTTATTGAAAGCCTCTAATTTGTTTATGGAGATTTGTTTTATCTAACTAGTTTAGCTATATGTATAGACATGTTCATGATTTTTGTATCTGAAACATCTTAAATAGTCTTCCGTTATGTGGAGACTACTATCTAACTATGGAAGTTTAACGTGGGCATTTAGAGTTTTTTTTTTACTCTCTTTTATGATGATACATTTTTACATAATTAGACTGCAGAATAACAAATTTGTAGACATTTGTGTATATGTACATGTGTGTGTGTAATTACTAATTAGAAACCTAATTTAATAGCAAGTTGAAGCAATCAGATCTAAACACTCTAATGCACATAAATGCAAAAGTAACTTTCAAAGTTTGTATCGCAAAGAAAAAGTCGACACCTATGATAAGTAAAATTTGATTATGATTAGTTTATCGTTTCCATCTTTTAGGTCCTAGTTCACAATTTTAGTTTCGGAAACAAGCAAAAAACTATTGATGACATGATGTCAAGAAAAAAAAACATTTAAAAATCGAGAATTCTAAGATAAAAGCACATGCCATTTCCTCACCTACTCACCAGTCCAGTGGATTTCGAAAAAAGAGGACCAGTGATTACATCCACAAGCAAAGCCACTGATGCTATAGAGGTTGAAATATAAATTGTGGCCTATAAAATGCAGACATCCATAATCTCTGATTCTCTATCCGTTTTTACAATTCATATCAATAGTTACGTATAAAATTATATAATCAGAAAATGGTGGTCAAAGTATATGGGCAGATCAAAGCAGCTAATCCACAAAGAGTATTGCTCTGTTTTCTGGAAAAAGACATCGAGTTTGTAGTGATTCATGTAGATCTCGATAAACATGAGCAGAAAAAACCAGAACATCTTCTTCGTCAGGTAAAAGTTTTAATAGCATACTAATTTAATTATTATCACAGAAAACGTATTATTCATTACGTAATTCCTATGTTGTATACTTGTATTAGCCGTTTGGTAAAGTTCCAGCTATTGAAGATGGAGATCTGAAGCTTTTTGGTGAGATAAATTCTTCATATTCATAATTTTATCTTTTTAAATGACTACATTTACATATGTTCTGACTCCTGATTAAGTCAAAAATCTTCAATAATAATTTCTGAAATTATTATTGGTAGAAGGCTATTTACTTATACGTTCTATTTTTGGCTTGAAGAGTCGCGAGCCATAGCGAGGTACTACGCAGCCAAGTATGCGGACCAAGGAACGGATCTATTGGGCAAGACTTTGGAGAAACGAGCCATCGTGGACCAGTGGATGGAAGTTGAGACTAACTATTTCTACGTTGTGGTTCTACCCTTGGTTATGAACATCGTCTTTAAGCCCAAGTTTGGTGAGCCATGCGACGTCGCTTTGGTCGAGGAACTAAAGGTCGAGTTAGAGAATATCCTGGATGTGTATGAGAACCGGTTAGCTACGAACCGGTACTTGGCCGGTGATGAATTCACATTGGCTGATTTGACGCATATTCCCGCTATTAGATATATGATGAATGAAACCACTTTGAGCGGTATGATTACATCTCGAGAGAATGTAAACCGGTGGTGGAATGAGATTTCGGCTAGACCGGCTTGGAAGAAGCTCATGGAATTGGCTGCCTATTAAATTATTTCGAGTTTACATGAATGGTGATGCTGATGATGATAATAATGTGGTGTTAGACCAAATTAAGTATACCATTTTTCTGTTTGTTTTCGCAAATAAAGTTAAACCCACGTGCACCAAAAGCGCGTTGAGTGCGTGTTGTTAAAATCCCTGGACTATAAAACCCACATATTTGTGCGCTTTTTCCATAAATGGAAAATTAAGAGAGCCAGTAGCGCGTGGGTTGGGTTGGTCATTAGTGTCCACGTTTAGATAAAAAAATGTTTTGCCTCATTTTTAGTCTGAACAAAAAACAGACCAAATATTTTCGATCAACCTTTGATAAATGTAAATATTAGTAATTATTCCAATTTGTTATCATATACGTATAAGAAATATTTTTCAATAATAAATAATAAATAACAACAATTAAATCTAAATATTAGTATACCTACATATATATATATATATATGTAAATGCCCTTTTATCCAAAAGGGATAAATAAATCGTCAGTTAATAAAAAAAAATCGGAAAAAATTCGCAAGACATTTGTAGTATTGTTGAGCCATTAAACTAAAAAGTGTTAGTTTTGTCTTCGTGATCTTCTCAGCTCTTTGTAACCAAGAATCTTTGTCCTCTTCGATGAACAATGTTCTCTCTTCCACATTATGATTAACAGGATTGACGTGAACTTTCAAAGAATGAGAAGGTGCGACTTGGTGATATAGAATCTTCGTTGTTTGATATGTCGAAATAAGCATTTGATTGTTAAATCTAGTTTCTTCTTCGACTACCTCGATTCCCGATGAATCAAGGGTTTCATTTGCATTCACCTCTTCATTGTCTTCTGTTCGATTCACGTTTTCCTCGTTATATATATCAAACGAGAAAAAGTCATCGATATCTATGTTGTTATTGGTATTGTTTCCTGTAAATTAAAAAAATTGGGATTATCGTTAGAAAAGAAAAGAACCAACACAAGCTTGTATTTTATCCAAAGTCTATATCATACTCACCATGAAAGCCAAGATCTTGGTCTGTATCATCAAAACTCGATATGATCTTCTGATCTTCCATATAGCCGGCCTTTCGAATTCATAAATTAATAATATATGTTAGATTTAAAATATTATAAAAAGTATATATAACGTAAACGTATCTTAATGTTGTCTGATATATATTATATACCTGGTTCATATGATGATTTGACGTTATTAATTGTTCATCATAATTGCCAATGTGGATCACTTGATCATCAACGCTATTATAGTGGTTGGAGTTACTTGCAGCGAAAGTAAAGTCCTCCAAAACGCCATTATCGTTGTTCTGATTCATATTCGTGAAGAAATCGCAGTCACTAACTGCAGAATTCTCTACACGCAACGGTGGTAGAGGTATATTGTGTTGTAACATTGAGCATTCGATCTCTCTATTAACCTATATGAACATATAGAAAATCCATTATATATCCATCATTAAAAATCTGTTATATAATTGATGGATGTATAAACTTTGAAGTATTAATTATACCTTATATGGAGTAGGGAACGGTCCATAAGAAGAACCGTAGTATTGTGACGACAAGTCCTCGTTGGTGATTGCGTTGGAGTTAAAACGCTCGTTTCCAAATCGTGGTTGGAATGTGTTTTGAACTTGATGAGTAGATGAACTGATCTCGAGATCTGAACAAGCGTCAAAACTCGATGAGCAATTACCACTCACATTCGACATAGCATGGACGTAAGACCGATGCTGATCTCTTGGCTTAGCTTCAATAACAATCTTTTTGAACACACGACAAAGTGCATATGCGTCCTGAAAATATAAAATTTAGGCGATATTTTCTAATGGTATATTTATATATGATAAAAAATGATAAGTTGAAGCAATTAGTTAGCCCGCGCGAACCTGCATGCCGTACGCAGACGGGTCACATTCGGATTCATCAAGTCGATATTCGTGCATGACCCAACCGGTTCTTATGCCGTGTGGTGCGCGTCCACGGTAGTAAACCAAGGTCTTCTTGGTTCCAATGGCTCGGTCTCTCCAGCTCACTCGGCGGTCTTTACCCGTAGCCTTCCAATAACCGCCTTTGGTTGCCCGGTTTGTCCTTGAACCGTTGGGATACTTCCGGTCACGTGGGCTGAAGAAGTACCATTCTTGATCTTTGCTAGGAAGCAAGGACTTCCCTGTCATCGAATTTATAATTGATTCGTGGTTACTTTAACCAACGGAATTTATGATCAGAACATATTGGATGATATAAGTTTTTAAATTTTGGTGGGAACGATGACAACTAATAAATAATATTTTAAAGTACTCGAGTGTACTTGTACATGTGGTATTTTCCCGGTAGATCAATTAAAGTATATTTAGGGTTTCTTCATCTATGCTATATTCTTATTCTTTTCTTCAGCCCCTCTCTTGTTCCTATGGGGTTTTAGAAAAAAACAATTACAGTTCTCTGTATTGTGATTTTAATCCAAATAATATTTGTAAATTTCTGAAAACTAAAGAAGAATTAAGTAATTAGTGCTTATCATATTAATTTTTTTTTTTTTTTTGAATGAATGTATCAAAAACCTTTTATATACTGCATGTAACCGTTTATGGAACGTTTTTTTTAAAAAAAAATAGAAAACTATTAAAAATTTGCTTTTAGACCATATTAATTGATATCCTTTAGAAGATTGAAATCATAATAACTCATGCATAAACGACGAAGATCTCATATTACCTGGTAAATCCCATGGCTCACACTTGTAAAGATCAACTTCAGCGATAACCTCAAGTTCAATTTCTAGACCGTTAATCTTTCTTTTGAGATAGTAAGTAATTAGCTCCTCGTCCGTTGGATGGAATCTAAAACCTGGAGGTAGCGAGACAGGAGCCATATAATCTCTCAATTTATTCTTGAAATTATTTTGTTTGAATCAATTTCAAGAAAGAGAGAGAGAGAAGCGAGACTTGAGAGGAAGAAGAAATTAGCAGAGAATAGATATGTTTTGTGTTCGTTGAGGGTTTGGTGATCAAGGTTTATATAAAGAAGAAGAAAAGACAGAAGAAATGAAAAAGGAGATACAAAAGTTAATAAAGAGAAGGTCCCCATCCCAAAATACCAAAGAATATTAAAAACAAAATTATTCATCAATTTTTTTTTGTCTGACTCATGATGTGCTAACTCTTTCTTACAGTATTTTTTATTTTTTTTAAAGCTAAGAAACAACATGATCACGAGGCGATTCTGTACATAACCCGAATAATTAATCAAAAATTGCCGCCGGAAATGCAAACCGTGTTTCTTCATCAAGTGGCATCTTCAATTATCCCATGCTTCTTCAAGTGTGGTCGGTCTGGAATATATGCATACGTGTCAGACTTCTATTGGTTGCATGGGAGATCGAATCTTGGGTTAACTCAAAACTGTTGCAATCTCTTTTTTTTTTTTTTCTTTTTGTTCTTTGGCGGCACTTCTAACTGAAATAACTATCTCTTTCGTATCCCCACTTGCGAATGTTCTCATTGCCATCTGATCTACCTACATAGATCTTATTTTAAAAATATATCATATTGTTGTAATTTATAGTAGCTAGTGTTTTACATTTCATTTATATGTATTTTTCATATTCATATGTCTCGGCTAAAAAGAACAACTCCATTTTATTGGTGGCTCCATCAATATTCATATTTCGAAGATTTTGAATCCAAAACCGAAAATTTGAGTGGGTAGAAATCTTTTTCTCCCCATATTTAGCTCCGCCAAATAAATTACAAAATAATCAGCTATTCCAATATAGAAAAACTATTGACCGAAAGTTCAAGACTTTATGGATATAAGAAACTATTGTTTGAGTATTTATCATTTTGGTCGAAACTATAATCAGTATGTGTGAACATATTCACATTTGGTATCAGCGATTATAAAACTTATTTTGGACATATGAAACCAGTGGATCCATATTAAAAACAAAACAAAAAAAAATCCGAAAAAGCATATGAGATTGAGATGGACATATATACTATATAGCATCATGTGGGATCCAGCAGTTGTGAACATGTGAATAAATCCTTGGAAGCTATTGATGGGCCAACCCTGGAGCATCACTTCTCAACCTTTCTCATCATCGTCATAACCTTTTTCTCTCATTATTCCAATTCCATAATCGCTTTCTATGTACCATCATAGATATATACATGTACATATATTAAATATATACAATGTATTATGTGTACATATCCCTCTTGAGACATTTCCCTCACTTGAATCCATCTTTTGGTTCTTTACTTATTTCTTCCTGCCTTCCTGGCGTTCACATACACATCTCTCTATAAACTAATAATTAACATAGATTAGCCCTACCTACCTTAAGATAGGGGTGTATATATTAAGGCAAAAAAATATATAGATTTGGTTACACCTCTATAGAATGAGAAAGTCATAAAATAAAAGGTAATATGTAAAACCAGTTGAAATTATTATGAGATTTCGGAGAGTTGAGACCTCCAAGACTTAAACGAGTATTGATTTTCTTTAAATCACGAAATGAGATTAATTTTTGCATATATGTAATTTAAGCTAAAGAAAAATAGAAGTCTAATAGATTACATATATTTTTTTTAAGTATAATGAAAACAGGGATCTACAAAAGTTCATATATCATTCTATAGAATCATATGATTGACAGATTGAACAAAATGATTATTTGGAAATAAGAAAAGCGAGTATAATGTATATATGCAGATGCCAGCTCGTAAAACATTGGATTGTGTCTTTAACTCCTCGTTTTTACATCCCAAAATACAAATCTATGAATTTTGATCATATATATATATATATATATATGAAAATGGTGGCTCGGTGAGCAAAACCTGACGGGATCGGAAGGTAAATGGGCTTGGTCGTGGGGCAAATTTCCAATGATGGGCCAATAAAGACCGTGGGCTTCTTAGAGTTTAAGTTTTTATAATTTTTATAGCTTAGCTCATGGGCTATATTATAGTAAAGCCTATATAGTTTATTTCGAAAACTTATGATTAAGCGAGCGGTCACGTGATATCCAGCGTTGAGCGCACATTAGAGAACTCTCCAGGTTCCATTTGAGGCTAAGATGAGCCGAACGATCTCTGAGATCATAAATGATGGAGATCTTACAAAAATGGAAAGTTAAAACAAAAATCGAAAGAAGAAGAAGAAGAAGCCTACGGTTGTTCTGTTCCTTTCAATCTCACCAAATTTTCATCTTCGCCTTCAATTTTGATTTCAATCTGATTGAATCTCTTCACCAAACCAAATTCGTAACCCTAGCTTCTTAATTGTAGAAATATTTTAATTCGAACCTGGATGAAATTTGGTTTTTGTCGTAGATGATGAAATCTAGATGTATCTGATTCCGAAATCTGAGATTGGAGAGAGATGCTAGGAGCGATTCATTTCGGAGTATTAGCAGCTTGCTTCGTTCTCTTCGTTCCCATGGCAATGGCGGGTTGGCATCTAAGCAGGAACAAGATGCTCTTCTTTAGTGGAGCTTTGTTCATTTCTCTCGCGGTTTGTGTTCATCTCACGCCTTATTTCCCTTCCGTCTCCGACATAGTAGCTTCTGTTTCATCTGTTGTTGTCTACGATCATCGTATCTCTTGTATTAACGAGGTGAATCAGATTGTCTGGGATGTTAAGCCTAAACCGAATCCGGAATCTGTTCGTCGGAACAATGGCTCCAAGCTTGATTATTTTGACAAGAATTGGGATTGGATGAAATCGAGGAAAGTTCTGAGTTGTGAGTTTCAGAAATTGGATAAATTCGATGTTTCCGATTTGTTGAATGGATCTTGGGTTGTTGTTGCTGGTGATTCTCAGGCCAGATTCGTGGCTTTGTCTTTGTTGAATCTTGTTTTGGGTTCTGATTCGAAAGCTATGGATTCGGTTAAAGGTGATTTGTTTAAGAGACATAGTGATTACAACATTGTGGTTAAGGAGATTGGGATGAAGCTTGATTTTGTGTGGGCTCCTTATGAGAAAGATTTGGATGATCTTGTGGTATCGTATAAGAAGATGAACAAGTATCCAGATGTTTTGATAATGGGAAGTGGGTTATGGCATATGCTTCATGTGAATAATGCTTCGGATTTTGGTTTTAGGTTGAAGCAATTGAGTAGTCATGTGGAGTCTCTAGTGCCCTTTTCGCCAAAGGAGCAAGAAGGAGGTGGATCGGTTTCTGGTAGATCTATGCATCTGTTCTGGATCGGGATGCCGGTTTTGATCAACGGGATGTTGAATACGGATGAGAAGAAGGAGAAGATGAGTGATTCAGTATGGCATGAGTATGATAGATCACTCGGGGACAGTAAGATCTTGCGCCAAATGGGTGGTCCGTTTATCTTGCTTGATATCCAGTCCTTCACTTGGAATTGTGGACCGCAATGTACACTCGATGGAATGCATTATGACTCTGCGGTTTATGATGCCGCTGTTCATGTCATGCTCAATGCGTTGCTTATCGAATCTCATCAAACTTTATGAGAATCTTGAGGCAGGTTCTTTTTGTTTTTTTTTCTGTCCTTTTTTTTTTGTTTGGGGGGTTTTCTTCTTGAGTTTTAAGAGAAGTGGAATGTTCATAGGAATTTTTACAACACACGGTGATCCTTTTGGCCTTGAAAATCTTCACATTGGAAGTAAGTGGACTTGGCTTCTTGGCTATATAGGTTTAATATCTTTTGACTTTGAAATTACTACCGTTAGTTATTCTGATTCTGGTTATATCACATCACCCTTTTGCACTCTTTTCACAGTTTACCTTCTCTGTACACTAGTGGTTTTGGTTGAAAACCATACGACTCAATGCTCATCATTAGTTTTAAACGTTTGAGGAGAAGCTTTTACTTCATAGTCATGTAAACAAATAGATACAATAGTGATGTTTGTGTGATCACTGTTCTTAGTACATTGGTGACTTTTGTACCTATGAGTGTGAGAGAGTAGACTACTAAATCCAAAGGAAATATACTCTTTTTTTATTTGTTTTTGCTGAAACCCATTCCCAAGTTTCTTCCTCAACCCTAAGACAACCTGAGACCAAGATCGATATACTCTCCATCAAAAAATTCTGACCCGGAAAAAAGAATCACGAGATACCTCGATGCACCCGTTCATGTATTTCACGGAGTCTCGAATTGTTTCCCTTCGAAGGTCTGTCCGTAGTTCCAGTTTTTAGGGGAGACGTTGTAAGCAGTCACGGTTGATCTGTCACTGGAAGTAACTTCAAATGAGAGAGCTTGGTTCTTGAGATCAGCATTGATATGCCAATTTTGTCCCCAATTACGACCCATTGGTAACCACCCAGTTCTCGACCCTTTGATCTTCACAGCAGCTATATCACCAGATCCCGCAACATTGGTGATCAGAACCGAAATGAAAATACCTCCACCATCAACTGTAAACCTCATGCTCCCTTCCCTTCTACAGTTGATCCTGTTTTGGTAAAACCAGCAACAATGTGTACACTATTTATATACACTGTATAATACATTCCTAACATATAAAATGAGAGCAAAGCTACTCAGCATATAATGAGCAAAAACTATTCAGATTTAGTGTATACTAATACTGCCATCAATTTAAGAGCTATCCAAATACCACCATTTCTCACTATAACGATCAGGGGCATTCACGTAAATTGCTAATTGGGGACGGCATTTAGGGTAACATAAAGCACACGGATATCGAAGAAGACGGAAGCACGCACAAAAGTAAAAGCAGCGCTTGAATTTTTATAAAATTGAATTTTTATAAAATTTAAATCGTAAAAAAGCAGAAACCGCGTTCCCACCACCTCAAACGCAATTTCGAGGAGAAAACGCACCTTCGATACTGGACAGGCATGTTCCCAGCTTTCCAAATAGCGATCTTCTCAAACGCTTCGATCGGCAAAACGAAATGTTTATTAGGTGGATTACAGTGACCGCCACCGTCAGGATCAAATCCGTAATTAGGAGCACAGAAATTAGTAGCGGTAACAATGATTGAAGTTCCAGGAATACACCAACGAAGATCATCAACACATCTAAGCTCGAAGCAAGCACCACAGATCTGACCTCGCTCAAACAGAGTCTCACTTAGACCAACCGTAGCCATACCGTACCCAGATTTAACGAGATCTCCGTATCCACACGCACCGCCCACCGCGTCTCGAGGGTTCGAAGCGGCGTAGTAAGTGGCTCGAGCTGGACGCCATTCAGAGGCGTCGGAAGAGACGGAGGAAGAAGAAGGAGAAGAGGTTGAGGAAGAGTAATGAGAAATCGCCGGCGGCGATAGTGTGAGGAGAAGGAGTACGAGTAAAGGTGGAAGAAACCGTTGCATCTCCGGCGACTTGTGATTTTAGATATTTGATGATTTCTCTTTTTGTTTTAGTGTTTTTGAGTCTTCTTACTCTTCAGTGGGAAATTTAGCTTTCACCGGTTTGTCGGTATAGATGTGAAATGTCTAAAATACCCTCGTCCAAAAATATTAAAGCGGCTTAAGCCCAATTCAAATCCATATGTATAAATGTTTTAAACGTCTCCATATTTAAAGCATATTTTATAAACATGATTAATATAACCCACTTAGAAACATAGATGCACGTAATCAATTATATTCCAAACACAACCCAAATTAAGGATTTTTCTAACTACAAGCGGCTTTGATAATGGCTTGGAAATGACGCTTCTCATGGATGATATAATGTCCACCATCAGGGACCTCATGGAGCTTAATCCATGGAAGCTTGTCACATATATAGAGTAAGACATGGCGTGAAATTTGTTTGTCTTGGAGTGCGCACCACATATGAACCGAACCTTTGTTACTATCCGAAAATGGATTACTCAATTCGGTTGGATCCAATCCCCAATTCCCGTAACCAGCGATGATGTCTCGTTGCGTGCTCACATATTCACCTTGTCGTAAAGCAGACTCCTATAATTGTATTTATTAATAGCTTTCATTTCATTATACAGTGTTCTTTCAAAGCAACATATCTTGATAAATAATATCAGTATAATTAAATAAACATACCTTGATATATGAGTGTTGTGTATGCTTTTCTGCGAGTTCTATGTCACGCTCGGTCATAGTATCTTTGGGATTCCTACTATTTGGGAACCATTTCTGAGTCATCCACCAATATAACAACCATGGAAAGTAGTGTGCGACTCCAAGTGTCATTTGAAACCCCAATGGTAATTTCTTCATTGCTGCATTCAACAAGTTTCGAGGCACACGATTCCACCAAAAATTTACTAACGGAACCACCAACGAAGCTCCACTTAGTCTATAAATATTATTAGAAATAATTTAGTTTCTTAAGTCTAGCTAGGTTTTTTTATAAAAAAAATCTTAAGAGATGATCCCATAGATAGATGTATTATTATTACCTATGAGGAATGTATTTGAGGCAACCGTAAACAGGGTAAGCTCCAAGTGACATCCCTACAACGTGGAACTTTGGACCTATTTGCAATTTATCAGCAATTTCTTCGATATCATATGTATCACTTTTCAGCGTTCTTGATGGATGAGGATCGCTTTCTCCATAACCAGCTCTATCGAAGAACAAGAAGTATATCTTTAATTCCTCGGTCATTTCCTGTAAGCCAGATCGTATTATTCTTGTTGCAATTGCTAATCTTATTATACCAAGCAAATACTCTCAAGTCTCTTTGTTTCGTTCTTAATAGAGAGTTTGTAATGTAAACCATTAATTCAATCCTTACGTTTTTTATACCTGTGTGATGTATAAATCGACGTCTTTGGAATTTCCGTTTCCGTGGAGGATTATTATTTTGTTTTTGGCCTTGTCCTTTGGAACCCCTACTTCTTTGTAGGCTAAATGTCTACCATCATTGAGCTTGATTCTTGGAGATATCTCGGAAACATTTTCCGGCAATGGAATCGGCGGCGGCGGTGTTATGGACTTGTAGAAATAATAGCTTATTAATCCCACAACCACTAGTTGAAACAACATTATATTATATATATGGCCTACATACAATACATGAGGTAAGATTGCAAAGAAAACTTTAGTTTATCTTGTGAGAATGAGATGCTTAAAACATAATATGATAGTAATATATAGTAGTAGTATTTATCTCTTTGTTACACATGTCTTTATTTTTTTTATCTCTTTGTTACACATGTCTGGTATAACTTATTTTGCATTACTAGTATTGAATTTGGTTGTTCTTTTGCGTTTATTATCAAGTGTGCTGTTGTGCATGTAACCCCCCCTCAATTATTTTATGAAGGTCTCGTCAAGTGTAAACCATGGAGAGATTCCATTCAACTATTTTAAAAACTTTTCTCTAAAATGAATAAAATTTGTATAACTCTATTTGTGATTTTTAATTGTATTTACTTTGAAATAAATAAACTTCAAAGTATAACTATTCATATGTCTTTAATCTGTAATGCCATAATGTATGTGTAAATAATGTCTTTAAATGATTGAGGATATATATATTTTATTTTATTGTTTTTGATTCAACTACAAGCGGCTTTAATAATGTCTTCGAAATGCTTCTTCTCATGGATGATAAGATGTCCAGCTTCAGGGACTTGATGAAGCTTTATCCATGGAAGCTTATCACATAAATAGAGTAAAACCTCTCGCGAAATTTGCTTGTCTTCAAGTGCACACCAAATGTGAACTGACCCTTTGTTTTCATCAGAAAATGGATTCTTCAATTCGGTTGGATCAAACTCCCAATTCTCGAAACCCGCAATTATGTCTCGTTGCATGCTCACATATTCTCCTTGTCGTAGAGCTGATTCCTGGACCGCATTAATTATTATAGCTTTCATTTCATCATCATGATTCACGAGTCTTCTTTTTCATTAAAAATGTATCATAAATCAATCTAAAATAAGAATTAAAAAAATTTATGTACCTTGATATATGCGTGTTTTGTATGCTTATCCGCGAGTTCTATATCTCGCTCGGTCATAGTTTCTTTGTCATTCTGACTAAATGGTGAGAACCATTTCTGAGTCATCCACCAATATAACAACCATGGAAAGTAGTGAGCGACTCGAAGTGTCCATTGGTTTTGAATTGGCAATTTCTTGAACGCTGCCGTCAACAAATTTTTAGGTACACCACTCCACCAAAAATTCAGTAACGGAACCACCAACGTTGCTCCACTTAGTCTATATATATTGTTAGAGACATTCACATAAATATAAATATAAATTATATGATATTAGTTAAATATATTTCAAGTCAGTGTACAAATTATATAACTAGGCTAATGTTATTTATCCATACATAGCCAGAAATGTTATTTTCAGATATTTTACGAGATTGATATGTATGCATGATATACCTATGAGGAATGTATTTGAGACAGCCGTAAATTGGGTAAGCCCCGAGTGACATTCCTAAGACATGGTACTTTGGACCGATTTGCAATTTTTCAGCGAGTTCTTCAATATCGTATGTATCAGTTTTTAGTGTTCGTGATGGAAGAGGATCGCTTTCTCCATAACCAGCTCTATCGAAAAGCAAGAAGTATATCTTGAATTCCTCGATCATTTCCTAAAACAGCAATTGTAGTTCCAATTAATATGATATGAAATAATCATGGAGTATACTCATTAATTTAGTTATAATTAATATTAATACCTGTGTGATTTTTAAATCCACTAACTTGGAACTTCCAAATCCGTGGAGAATGATTATTTTATTTTTGGCTTTGTCTTTTGGATATCCTAATTCTTTGTAGGCTAAATATCTGCCATCATTGAGCTTGATTCTTGGAGCTATCTCTGCAACATTCTCTGGCATTGGAATTGGTGGCGGCGGTTTTATGGACTTGTAAACATAATAAGCTATTAAACCGACAACCACAACTAGAAGCAACATCGTTTGACCTGTAGATAACATATAAGAGAACATCGCAAAGAGTAATAAGATGCTTAAACACAATATGATAAATTGATACTATCAGTTTGTATAGAGACAAAACCGACCTGATGAATCGAGAGATGGCTAGGTAACGTGAACAAATCTTTTTAGTGATTATATCTGTGGCCAAAGCAACTTACCAATACTTATACTGACCACAAGACAAAGGCTAAAACAAATTAAAAAGAAGGGCAATTACGTGTTTAGCTTTGAACAAAGATGGAAACAAATTTAAGAAGATCTCAGTCTATTTAAAACATATGGATCATAATCTAAAGTTGGACGCGTAAGTAACATATCAAATGACACATGTAATTTTTGTAAAAGCATCATATGCGACTGACATTTATCTATGCAGTCAGATCGCGACACGTATTAAAAAAAATAGAAGAGAATAAAAACTATATAAATTATCATTTAAGATTTGTTAGAATACCCATTAAGTAAAATATCACTTAAGATTTGCATATGGATGCACTTGATGTCTTTTTGTCAACAAGATCTTGTATTTACTGCAAACTAGATCTTTTTGTTTATGAATCTCGAAAGCAAAAATACTACGATATGGTCGTATATATTACATACTGTACCTCAGTATTCATTTTACAGAATTATAGAATCTTATAAAATAATATGACATGGCAATGACAGCACTAGAACAAATCATTATAGAATTTGGTGATGAACAATTTCTGAACAAGTAACTTGAATTTGTGATTGTTCAAAATCATGCTGTAAGAACCTTAACGGGTTCATTATTTAATTTGTACACACAAATGTAATAACTAACACTAGTTTTCTATCAAGAGTATGATTGTAGAAAGAACTAGTTAATTATCTCAGAAAAAATAGATTGAGGAAAGAACAAGCATATACTCAAACTTAATAGTTTTATTTTTAGAGAAATCAAAGAGCAAAATCAATTAAAGTTCATAGTGGAAAATACTTTGCTAAAAGCTGCAAAAAAAAACATTATTTATTCTTTCTTCATAAACTTGCTGTGACACTGTGGTCTTTTCATGCCAAAGAGTAGTATTAAGATGTGCCTTCCATGAGAAAGGGAAGAAGATTGTGAGTTTCTCACTCAGAGTTCCTCGGGGCCATTGATGTTCTGTAGTTAAAAAACAAAGACAGTGACTTTTAGTCTTTGATATTCAAAATAAGTTAGACAGTTTTAAACACTCCTACAATATAACTATGGCTCGTCATGTTACCTTGTTCTCGACCATGGCCCCGTCCGGAATTTCGAGCTTCACACCGGATTTTGCCGTCACAGTCACCTTGCCCTTCAAAAACCAAAATGAACCATATTAAGTGTGTGAGTAATATATATGTCCTCAGGAACTAATGTGTTATGGATTATAGACAGAACGTATATGTAGACATACCTTGAGAACAACGGAAGAGCCAAACCAAACATCACCAGACACCTTAAGGCTGTCGAGCTCAACTATACTAGGGATGGACTTAAACCGGCTCAAGAAATTAGCCACCTGTTAAAAAGATACAATAAACGAGGCTTAAGATTTATGAGATAATGTTTAGAGAATTAAACAGAACTTGCCAAAAGATCATTTTCTTCTTTTACCTTCTTGAACTCGGGTCCCAATTCAATTGATGGGTTTGAGGGGTTAGATCTAGCTTTGTTTCGGGTGACAAAGCCATCAACTAGGGTGTAGAGATCAGACTGGAAGAATAAAAAATAAAATCATTAGCCAACAAAACATGTCTGCATTACTCTGTTTCACTGTTAAATGTGGTGAATATAGAGTTTACCTGGACGAGCAGCAAGTCTGAACTTGCCTTCACTGGCAAGAACCGTGAGCGAGGGACATTAACACCGATGGCGTTGTCAAAGAACTGTTTTGAGGCAGAATCGGGAGAAAAAAAGAAAAAAGAGTTAAAAGAAGATTACAGTTTGCATTCTATATTTCGCAATGTTCCACTAGGACATGTATGTTACCCTAATTGCAGCACCAGCTGCGGTTTCCAGTTGAAGCACTTTGACTCCATCAACTTCCTGAACATAATTTTCAGTTTTTCTTTGATTAGATAATTGCAAAAATTGCAAAAATAAAAAACTGTGCAATAGGCTATGTTTGTACCTTTGGGTTTGGAATGATCTCCATTTTAAGTGCATCAGCTTCCACAAGCTTTTTGATGGCCTTCAAGTTCACCCATCTGTAAACTTACCCAGTTAGTGTACAAATAAGTTTATATTGTTTTAAATTCATTAGGGATATGATCTACTTACAGGTTGTTTGTGTTGAATATCTTGAACTTCTCAATTGATTTGAACTCATTGACCTACCGGAAGCGTCAAAACACGAGCACAATAACTCTTTTAAACATGTGATGCAAATGGAAGCAAAGAGATAAAAGGCACAAACAAAGTCTACAGTTTCACATTCTATTTTTTCTTCAATAAATTTGGCATTTACTATTTTCTCTTCATAAGAACAATCTAAAGCAGAGAGGAGGGCGAAAGGGCTTTGTAGAGCTTCCAAGGAATGATTCTGTAAACTAGACTCGTTTTTACCAACTTTCCCCTAATCGCTAATGAATATGATGGCAAAAGAGTTTCAAACAATATCTAAGAAAATGTAATCCAAACAGTAACAGGAAGGAAAGCAAAGAAGTATAGACTTACATGTTCATCAGGAACCTGAGCAATCTCCAGAAGCTGGGATAAACCAAAAAAAAAAGGTCCATTTTAGAGGTCAAGAAAACGACTTTTGTTCTTCAGTAGCACAAGAAAATTGTAGCAGTGAGAAGATCATGAGTTGGAAAGAGGTTTAAGATTTTTTTCTTTTTTTTGTATATTAGGAACCTAATAGACATATAAATAGATATACTACTGTTTTTCCTTACAGAATCCAAAAAAAAAACAATCTACAGTACATAAAAACCAAATCTGGTTAGCAGTTTTCTAAATAACCATGCATAATAAAAAGGTACATCTAAACAAGAAATGACACAGTTAAGAACTTACCTGGACTTTGCCTTCATAAGAAATGAGAGTTCCTCCCTTTACATCTGCCAAGGTTTTGGGTGTAACCTCCATACAGTACTCGTTCTTGTTCAGGATCAAGTGCTTCAAGATTTCTGCAGCAATTAGGATGAGACAAGCAAGACAGTTAAGGGATTTTCAAGTAAAACCTTCTGATCAACTATAAAAAACTATTTGTAAACAAGATTGAGAAAACTGCAGAGATGACATACTTAAGTCCACGATTGCACCCAGGTTGTCTGAATTGGCAACAAACACATATTCCTTACCCTGAGAGACCAAGAAAACAAAATTTTCAATTAATATGGACATCAATCTTAAACGCTGGGGAAAACAGTAGATGACTGCACTAAAGAAAGAACCTGTGATAAGAATGCATCGAGCTTTCCACTGTTCATGAGGGCTGGGAATACATCACCATGACCGGGAGGATACCTTCATAAAGATAAATTATTAGTAAGCGATCTGATAAACAACAGAAGGTATTCCTGACATGCAAAAAAATGAATTCATACCAGCCCTCCTTGTCAGTCTTTCCCTTGCTTGGCCATGGCACAAACTCATCTGCCACAATACGGGGATATTTGCTCTATAATATCGAGTAAACGTTAATAGTTGTAGGTCTGATGTCAGTTTTTCATACAAAATGATATTTAATTTGCTAATTTGATATGCATCCACACCACAAACCTGGTTAAAAGTGTGAATGTCAACATTTGAGTTGGTGTACTTTTCCACAATCTGCACATGACGAAAACAGTCAGCCGAAAAGAATTACATAAATATAGAAGTTATCCACAGTGAAAAAGAAGTACCTTTTGTGTGTCATCATGTGTATTAAACGAGTTCATGAGAACCAACGGAACCTTGCAGCCGTACTTGTTGTTGAGATTCTGAGGGTGAGAAAAATATTGGGCATTAAGATTAGGATACATTAAGGAGGCAGTAGGGCAGGGTATTAAAAGAAAATGACGAACCTCAATCTGGATAACAATCAGATCAAGAAATGTCAAACCATCACGAACTTCAATAACCGACCTGCACAGGAAAAAGCAAGATATAAGTTTCCTTACATCCTGACTTTTGGATTAAGTACTACATGACTGCTATGCCAAAAATTTACGAGGAATTGTTCACTAGCTTCAGTTTGAAGTTTTACATCAACTAGCATGAAACCAAAATTATACTGTAGAACAAGAGAACCGTCAACCAGAAAGTCCAAAGACAAGGATGACATGGCAAATAAATCTCCAGACTGGAAAAAGTAGCCAGGAAAAAAGAGGGAAAAGAAACATCATATTCAACATTGAATTTGAAACCTCAAATAGACTTGAGCATTTGGATTAAAAAAAATGAGAATATCACAGGGAAAAAAGAAAAAAAAAAGGCTTACTTGGGGCCAGTGCATCCCATTGTTGTCCCAAGACCTCCATTAAGCTTTAACACAACAAGTTTATCCAATAGATTCTTGGTCTCAGAAACATCTACATAGTTTTACAAATAAGCATAGTTTTAGTATCACAGAGAAACTGCAAGCATATTGAAACAAAAAAAAATTCAAAAGAAATACGTATCAGTGAAGACGAATAAAACCTTCGGAGACGGCAACCATTTTAACGTAAGGAACAACGATTTCATCAGTAGGAGTCTGGATCTTACTCCACTCAATGTGCTGTGCCTCACCGCTTCAAATAAAAATTCATATGAAATAAGCGAACGTTGTATAACTAATTAGTCTACTGTCACGTAAACGAAAACGACAATTCAGATATATTATCCAGATCCGATCGAACTTAATAGCTGAGATAATACGAACCTAATAGATCTACTCATGCAGATTGAAAGCAATACCAGAAATCACGAGAATAGCTGAGATAATACGCAATATTGTTTGATCATCACAACTCAGAGAATCAAAAACAAATCGATCGATATACGGAAGAACACATCGACAAATACAGAACTGGAATCGATAAAGAGAAAGACGAACCTCAGGTAGCGTGAAACGAGGCTGATGAATCCACTCTTCTCGTTCTCACTGAAACAAGAGAGAAAAACAAGCAGATCAGCCGAATAATCAGATCTAGAATTCTGGATCCAACAGATTTTGGAAGAAAACGAGACTACAAATCAAAGAAGCGAGAAAGAAAAACAAACGCGAACCTCATCTCAGTAAGGCCATCGGTGGCAGATTTGAGTTGAGGGAGATTCTCAGTGGTGGCGGCCATTGTCGATAACAGATTCAGAAGATTCAAACCAAAAAAAAAACAAGAGAGGATGATTGTAAATGAAGGGATTATAGAAATTAAAGAAGATATGTATTTATAGGCGAAGGGAGGAGTGATGATGATGTCCAAAAAAAAAGAGTAGTGGTGACGAAGTGACGATGAGCGTTACCGCATATATACTTGTCCGTCCGGTATCGTCTTAATACCGTCAATTTTTTTTCTTTTTCTTTTTAAGTTTTTTTTTTTGGGTCGTGAGTCGACAGAGTAATTAAATTTTCTAATATAATAATACTACTACAAAAACAAATATTAATTCATATTATGGATAGAGAATAAATGATTTAATAATTATTAAGACTCGTAAGAACGGGTTGGTAAAAAATAAGTTTGTAAATTTCCATTTCGCATTTGTATATAGCTAAGTTTTGTTTCATACAATAATTAAATCATTTTATGAGACTTAAAATAACCAATCAGGTGGGTACAAACAATCAGAACTAAAAAAAAAGTAAATATAAATTTGAAGGTCCACGTTATGCTAAACTATGTGCTGGAACTATGTAGAACTATGTACAAATCAATCTAATGCTAATCAATTTATCTATCAAAAATTGCTTAACTTTTTTCCACGATTTGATTAGTACTATCAATATACTTCAAGCTATTGGAAACTAATTATAAATTTATAATTAACCAACAAAAACCATAAAAAAAAAAAAAGAAGTTAAAACCCAAAAAACGATATATTTTATTCCATTCATCAATCGGTCTTGCAATGTTACCGATCAGAAATATCTTAAATCAATGTCCAAGAAACCATCATGACCAAACAAAATCATAAAAAAGCCCAACATAAATATAATATCTTAAACAAGGGGAAAAAAAAAGAAACTGATAAAGGAGAATCTTCCATAGAATATTCCCTCACTCACTCAATCTTGAGGACAATTGAGCAAAGCTTTGATACTTTTGACAGTAGAGCTGATCAAACTACTCACAGTGTCCACCGACTTCTCATTCTCCTCTTTCGACCTGTTGGTCTTGCCAGAGACAAGGATCTGAAACGCCAGAGTGACTAAGGTTCCACCGTCCTCGGCTGTGGATCGCCGGCCGTCGCTAGAGATGATGAAACCAGAAGGAAGGATTGGAATCAAGGACGGGTCGGATTGGCCGGAGACGGCGCATTTCATAGTAGACATGTCGAGAGGAGCGTACACTAACATGCCTCCCAAGTTGTCCATGTAGCAGTCTTGTAGCATCACCATCTCATCCTTGTCTGAATCTTTTGGCATCATCAGCATGCCATGATTCTCCATCTGCATAGGCTAATATTAATGTATATTATAATAAATAAACAGACCCACGGTAAAAGATTTACCAAAGATTATAAAGTATTAAGAGACCGTTGAAGAAATATATATTTACCCGGAGAATGGTAAGGTAGTCTGTTTCACTTGATCCGGTGGCAACGTGAGCAAGCTCAGTGATTATGTGTCCACAGGAAAGAACATCCCACTGTTAAACGCAAAACGTTTCTTTAATTTTGTTGTTGTTAACACTCTTAGTTTCACGTACGTATCAAAATTCATAAGTTTGATGAAATGAGACAAAAGGATTAGAACCTGTTGACGAATATCAATGTTACTGAGGAAGGTGAAGACTTGCAAAGGAGAGACAGGGATTGAAAAAGAAGAGGCAGCACTGATAACTATACCCTGTGGTTGACCGGCCGCTGAGTTCAACCGGATCGACACTCTCACTCCACATTTCGACTGCTGAGGAAAGTCAACTTTTCCGGACATGGTCAACATTTCGTTGAATTTTTTTAACATTCTTTCCCCTACTTTCATTACACTCCTCCTTCCTTCTACACTCTCTATAACTGCCAAAATATATTATAACTTAATTATCAAACACCACACTTTTGTAGAAACTGCTTATTTTTACATCTAGACCATCAGAGTTTTCATCGATAGTCTAGACCATACTTTTAATCTTTGATCCATAATACATCCATTCAGAGATATATTTTACGTGGTACAACTAAAATCATATAGTTAATGTAATAATTTAGTTGTGTTAGTCAAAGTCCTGAGCGACTTCCACATGTAAGCATATATTCACATGTCCTAGGACAGTTGCATGTCTTATGGTTACCATCCACTTATTTTTTAATACTATCTTATTACTTCAGAAAATAAAATCACCATAAGATCAGATAAGTCTAAACATATGTGATGATATATGTAAATATGTTAAAATATCATATATGTAAATATGTATTTTTAATAGAAAAAAAACAATCGTAATTAGAAAATATTGTTTCTAAATTTTAAAACTAGAAAACTTAATTGTCAGAAAACATATTTAGATTTTTTCCGTTTATGTTTATTTTTTCTGCTGGTACATTCACTTTTTCGGAAAATAAAATATTTCCGTATTATGTCAATTCATATTTAGATTCGCAATCTCCCCCTACGTCTTTCTATAAAAGCTAAGAAAATCCCGACACGTGTTTTAGATTTTTATATATATGATTCTGTCAACACAACAAATAAATGTTGGTAAACATAACTTTTATAATCAAAAATCAAAATGAAACAATTATACCAGTCAACTCAAATGACACTAGAAGGATTTTCTTTACCAGGATAACAAATTAAGCCATTAATTTAGTAAGGCTAATCGTAAAAATGATAATTAAGTACCTTTGCTCCAGTCAGTTGTAGGAACGGTTAGGATGGAGGAGAGAGCCATCCTCTCACACATTCTCCTAAGCGTCTCAATCCAACGCTTAGCTCCATACCCTGACCCGCCACATAAAAGCTCTTTATACATTTTATGCGTCTTGGATCTGTCATCTACTTCCACATGCTCTATCCACATCACCTACAAAATATTGTGATAGCATTAATGAATATAAACTGTTTAATTATAAGAATAAACACATACATATATATATATATGAGCTCAAGAGGCGATGGAGAGACCTTAGACTGAGCATTGGGCAAGGATTGGATAAGACAACCAGAAGGACGTTTATAACAAGAAGCACCGACTTGCTCACTGTCGACGATGCTGTGTGACACGTCAGCAATAATCCAGACCCTTTCCTCGATCTGTTGGCAGCACCTAACGATCTTGAACTCCCTTGGTGGCACTAGCGGCGACAGAATGTGTAGTCGCTCCCGTATCTATCATTTTCATGCACATTCAAAACCACCAAAATGTATATATATATATATAATATGTTTGTTTTTCTTTTTTCTCAAAAGTCAAATCAGATTTTAGTTAATTATTACCACTTTCAAAACATTGCAGTTTTCTTTTGTAGGGAGCTCCGATCCGAACTCATAAATCGTCTTGGCCTCGCTCACAATCGTTGGAAAGAGCTCTTTCCATTTCTCCTACAACACCATTTTCACATTTATTTATGATTAAATCCAATCCATAGTTTAGAAAAAAACAAAATAAAAGTGTATAGTAGTCCTGATATTAATTTATGATGACTTATGGAATACATACCGAATCTAAGAACATCTCGATCAAGTTCGATGCTTCTATAGGAACCACGACGCCATCTCTGGAAGACTCGATGCAAGCACTCGCACTCCTGAAATGTTTGATGGCGTGCGAGAACTTCTCGTATCTCCCTTGATCAATCATATCTGTCCCGGTGATAGACGACTTAACCCAAAAATTGTCCTCAGTAAAAAGCCGTTTGAGCTCTTCAACAGCACTTGCCGCAGTTTCAGACAACTGCATTATATCTATATGGAACTGTGGTTCTGGCTCGATGGTATGAGAAGTTGGAGGATTAGTTTCGTACGAGATGCGAGTTTCAACATTGTGTTGTTCATGAACAGAAGCTATTGAGTCCACCATGGTTGGTCGTTTGGTGGTATGCTTGGATACAAAATTGGAGATTTTGCCATACTGAAATCAAATTTAAACTCAAACATAATTAAATGGTTATTGGGCGTTTTGGGTTTAATTAATGGGCCTCTTAATTAATTAACATGTTTATTGAACAAAATAAATTGTGTACAACATTTTATTAATTTTTTTTCAAATAGACGAATTTTTTTTTTCGTAAATGTAAATAAAAAATATGATGATGGGTCAAATGAATATCCAAAAAATTATAAATAGTGAAATATTTGTCGATTTAAACAAATAAAATCAAATAATTACCTCATCCTTAAGGCGGGCGTTTTCCAAACGCAGGTTTTGGAGATTGCATTCGCGTTCTTCTATGCCAACAGGAGGACCACCACAAGTTGGACAAATCACATTCTTTAATGCCTCTAGCATTGCCTCGTTCTCACATTGGAGCTTTTCGTTTTCTTCACGAAGGAACATGTTACAATTTCTGTCACCTTGAGCCTATAGCATGTGAAAAATAATAATTATAAAAATATAAACAATTGGTTGAAAAAACTCATAAGATTGACGACAAAAAAAAAAAAAAAAATCATAAGATTATTTGATAGAATTTGCTAATAAGATGAATATATACTTTGCTCTGAGTCCTTTTGTTTTGGAACCAAAACTTGATTTGGTCCGGCTCAAGTTTCAGCTCTTTACATAACTTTTTTCGTTGTGATTCGTCTGGATGAGGACGATCCTTGAAATAACTAGATTTTCAAGAAATAAAAACCAATTATTATAATAAAAAATTCATAAGTTTTGTTAAAAATTAATAAATAGCCAATAAAGATTTTACGCTTCAAGTCGTTGGATCTGTTGAGGGGTATGGCGATGACACATCTTCTTCTGCCCGTTCCTCTTGGAAGTGTATTGTTCATTGTCCGAGCTCCCACCACCATCAGTATCCATTTTGTTGTTCACAAAAAAAAAAAAAACAAATTGTTTTTTGCAAAAAATTGTTTGTGTTTCTGATGCACAAGTTAATCAGTATTTATAAGGAAAAGGGTAAGTATAAGGATAATTAAAATATGTATATATTATTTTATAAAAGGGAAATAAGGTGAAAAGATGGATGTTTACTATTGGAGTGGGCAAAATTATATGTTAAAAGGCAAATATTTAATGTTATTATATGTCAAAAGGAAATATTAAATTTAAATATATATATTTTAGATATGTGGGTAGGTTTATCTTCTGTACAATGTATTGAGGGTGAACCAAATATATTTAACGTTTTAAATCTAAGCCAAACTTAAATTATTGGGATAAGATTTATTTTCTACTTGTTGTGTTATTGGTCGATTTATATTTTGAGGACGAACTCAAACCAATTAAACACAAATAATTTTATCTTCTTGTTTACAATTATTAATATCAAATTAATTTTAAAAAATATAAAATATATAATTAATTAAGTATCAAAATATTTTCCTGATAAAAAGGATTTTAATTTATTGACCTATAACCTTGTATATAATAATTTTATTATTTATATAAATATTATGATCTTTTAAAATTTTGAAAACCTTTTTTCGGATATACCGCCTAATTATAACCGCATTAATTTATTATTCATAAATTAAATGTATTATTAAAAATTTAACTATTATCAAGTGTCAACTAAAATTTGTCATTTTTGATTTCTATTAGATTTTAACATTTACTATATAATTTGTATTGCACAGAAAGCATCTAAATGTCTTTATTTTATCACAAAACTGTGTGCTAATCATTAAGTTAAAATTTAGTATATAATTAAAGAAATTCATCATTAGTATTTTAAATAATAATTAATTGATTTATGTAAATGATTTTAATATATAATAGAAATGATAATTTATTGTAAAACACATTTTAAAAGTAATTAAAGCTAATTCAACAACTTGCAAAACCAAAACTAGTAGTAATGTAGGAAGAAAAACTGGGAAAGTTATGAAAATAGTGATTTAAAGATGTGTCTCATGAAGAAGAAATGTCATTTTCTTTGGCAGTTTTATATTATATTTTGGATCTTAATTTTCAAATTTAAACTTTTTGTTTACAAAATAAAGAAATTACATTATTTTTTATTTTCTTAAATCTGTGAAATTATAAGAACGATTCCAATGATAAAATGTTCATAAGCCTAGTTTGATAAAGTCATACTAGTTTATGATCGGATCCAATGATTGTGAGTTTATTTTTATCCGGTTTGCAATAAAGTTAAAGAAAACTTATAATGGTAAATAATCTCATCATCGTTGGTCTTATCTTAATCAAATCTATTTTTGTATCTTCAAGTCCAACAACTATATTCTATACCTGAATTAGCCAGCATCAACCACACGTCATGCGATTAACCGCATTCTAATTATACCAACATTTAAAATTTTTATTTTATTTTCATTAAGATTCGATCTTAACGACTCTTTCCATATTCGAAAATCACACATTCTACACCAATATCTACATTTCTAAATTATCTAATCAAATGATTATAATTTTATTTTAATTCGGTTCGCAATAAAATTAGAGAAAACTTATAAACCGAGCATACAACATAGTAACTAATCTCATCAACTTTTTTCTTATATAAGTGAATCAACAATTTTGTGTGTTCACACCCAACACCCATATTCTATATATGGATTAGCCAGAGCCGTGCCAAGGATTTTAGAGACCTAAGGCAAACAAAAAAAAAAATCGTTTTGTATATTTTTGTAGTAAAATATGTGTTGTAATAAAAATTTAACATATTTTATAATAAACTAGATATAATAAACACTATTTTTTAGTCTATGAAGATAAATTTGTACGATTTTCTTAAGCTATAAAATATATAAGGTTCATAGTCTAAAATATACATTTTCAGAAATTTATTTCTAAACAAAGTCTCTTTGAAATGATTTTTTTCAACTATAGGAGACACTGTTTGAAAATAAATATTTGAAAGTGTTTATTTTCGGATATTTTCTCTAGATATAAATACTAAAATTTAAAATTAATTAAAATTTTTTAAAATATTAAAAATTAGTAACAATATCTTTTTAATATACGAAAATAAATTTTAAACTAAAAAATTTACACTAAATACATATTTTATTAATATACCAAATATTTTTTAAACATTCAGATCCTAAAACTTGCCTAATATTTTAGGGCCTAAGGCAAATGTCTTTTTGTTTACACCATAGGCACACCTCTGGGATTAGCCAACATCAACCACGCGCCATGCGATTAACCACATTTTAATTATATTAATATTAAAAATATAATTTTTTCACCAACATTCAATTTTAACGGCTTTTTCCACATTCGAAAATCACACCAACGACTATATTTCTAAATTATACTCACTAATATAATATCAGTAGCACCAGTTAAAAAAATGTACTCACTAAACTTATGATCTAATCCAATGATCATAAGCCCAGTCTATAATCAAGTCCGACTAGTTTATGTTCAAACCTAATGATCATAAACCCATTTTTTGATCAGACCCGCCAATCAAGTTAAAGCAAACTCATAATCATCTCATCAGGCACTAGTTTTATTTGAATGAAGATGAAGAATTATTTTTATTTTTTTAATCGTGTTCACACTCAAAAAACAAATATATATTCCAACAATGGATTAGCCAAGCTTAACCATACATCATCCGATCAACCACAATCCAATCAAATCAACGACCAAACTTCTTTTTTTCACCAAGATTCAACTTCAACGCCTATTTATATATTCAAAATCACACATATAGTACTAACGAATATATTATTGAATTGGATTCATTGAGATTATCTGTAGACCATCAGATTAATCTTCATCATTGAGACTTTAATTGGCCTTAACCACTGTGACCGGACACGTTGCATTTGTTACCACATGATTGCTCACACTACCCAGCAACATCCTACCAAAAAAAAAAACATACATAACGTAGTCATTAACTGATAAGTACTACTCCCTCCGTTTCATATTAGTTGTCGTTTTAGATCTTAAAATTTGTTTTATATTAGTTGTCGTTTTATGTTTTCAATGCATATGTTTGATAAGATTTTCAACTTTGTTCCTTTTGTTTTAATGTCCTGACCAATGAAATAAAATCAAATAAACATTAATTAGGAGTAAAACAGAAAAATCAAATGTTTTCTTAATATGTGTGAAACAACCTTAAATGACAACTAATTTGAAACGGAGAGAATATTTAATTGATGACAAAAAAAAACAGAGGTGCTCAATTGAGTCCGCTTAACCAAATCAAACAGCCGTTAATAAAACCAATTCAAACCACAAAATTAATTAGAAAAAAAAATAGAAATCAGTTTTAGTTAAAGGTATAGTATTTTATTTTCTGTTATCAAGGTCAAATCAAACAGACTAGAAAAATAAACCAAACATTAATGAAAAGTTAAAAAGTAAACCCAAGCCCAAATCCAAAAGCTAAAATCGAATTATATATGATTTAGACAACACGGTTTAGTCGGGTTTCCAAGGAAGTTGAACCAAATTACGGAAAACAAAAACAAACTGGAACATATATCTATCTTCTTAAATCACAAAATAAATTTAAACATGAAAATCGAGCCGAATCAAAACTACTAGATGAGAAAATTATATTCAATTCTAGCTATATTTCTATTTCCTAAAATGTGCTGAAAACACGAAAATTTTGAAGCAAAATATAACGAAACTAGAGTATAATAATAATTAAGAAGAATAAGACATTACCTTTTGAGAGGACCCAAACCTCGACTGCCAAGAACAATAGAATCGAGTTTCAGATTTTCAACGGCATCACAAAGTTTCTCTCTTGCATCTCCCCAATACACCTTTGCCACAACTTTCACCTTTACTTTTTTAAAAAGTAAATAAATACAATGAGAATTAAAACCATTCTTTGAAGAACAACCAATAGTTGTAACTTGCGAAAGAGAAATTACCTTTTTAGCCCTAGAGAGATTATCAAGAACATCAAGAACTTCAGGATCGTAAGCAAGTCCATACTGTTTAGAGAAATTAACCTCTCTAAATTCCTCCAAAGGAACTAACGCTGCAATAATTAAGTTTAAGAAATTTAAATTATCAAAAAAAACAAAATATAATTTTAATAGGGAAATATGTAGTCATTTTTAAAATACGTACGTGAACCGGTTTCATGGAAGAGGATTTTGCGGGTATGATCGGCGTTTTGTGGTTGGACGTGAATCAAGATGAAGGTGTCACCGTCGTCGACGAGATTCTCCGCCGTCCACCGGAGAGCCGATTTGCTCGTCGCAGAATAGTCAATCCCCACTCCCACCGTACGTTTCTTGTCCATTTCTTTCTCTTTTTCTCGATCGCTTTATGATTTTTAAGTGGAAGTTGGTTAACGGTATTCTAATTTATAGTATGTATAAGCGGTTTTATGGTTTTGACTTTGGAGAATATTGGCGCACACAGAATTCGAGATATTTAATGGTTGTCTTTTTTCTTTTGACTGTTTCTGGATTGCGATGGGGAGAGATTCTTGAAGCTACAACTAGGTCTCTCTGTTGCTTCTTTTCTTTAAACACAACATAAATCTTTGTTAATGACTGGTGTTATTTTTGTTTCCTTATCTCTATTAGTGACTTTTCAAAATATTGTAAAGGTAGAAGTGATAGAAAATAGAAAACATAATTTTCAGTTTTTCAATACTTTTTTATTTCTTCTCGTTGCATAACACAATATTAAAAAAACACGCTTATAAAACCGAATGATGGCCAAAATTGTTGAACTTTTCAGTGGGAAATGTTAATTTAATCGAAAGATGTGTATTGATGTCTTGATGAAGGCCATAGAAAAATCAATATCTGTAGTTGCATAACCTAGTGTATTTGTGAGTTCTCTTTATCCCACTTGTTCTCTAAGAAAGTAATATTCTCTGTCAACTTTAAAGCAAAGGAGAATTTTATTCTTCAACTTTTCCCTTTTTAATTTTGATTGATGCAATAGATACAACCTTATCAAAACCAACTTTATTCTCTTAAAGTTTATGTAAAATAACAGAAATTAAATCCATGCAAGATTTATTGAGATTAGATTATTGATTTCACACCGTACAAGGATACTAGTTAGTTCTTACTAGTTTACTACTTTCTCCGTTTCATATTAGTTATCGTTCTAAACTTTAAAACTCGTTTTATATTAGTTGTCATTTTATGTTTTCAATGCATATGTTTAATAAGATTTTCAACTTTGTCCCTCTGGTTTTAATATCTTGACCAATGAAATAATATCAAATAAATATTAAATAGAGGTAAAATTGAAAAATTAAATGTTTTCTTAATATGTGTGAAACAACCTTAAACGATAACTAATTTGAAACGGAGGGAGTAGTATGCTATATCGTTAGTAAACTTTATTACTTGGATACTATCGTTTAACAAAATCCAGATTTTATGGCCACCAGTTTATTCAAATATTCAAGACTTATTTTTGACTAAAAATAAAAATATTGGTTGCTGATCTCAAATGTCCCCGTATCGCGGTGAGTTGGTGTAAATAAGTAAACTAGAATACATGACAACAAAGCACAAAATAGTAAACTGATAACAAATCATTGTGAAATTTAAATAAATATAACGACACCTTCCATGAAATATGAATAAAAAAGCTCAAACTTTAACCTTTAAGGAACGGGAAAAAAAATTCGTGATGATAAAACATAATCTAGAAAAAGAGACGATAGAAATTAAATAAAAAAAGCACAGCTAAATTAAATTAGCCTAACAAAATCTCGATCTAACTATTGATATAATTGCAAAACTGCTTGACGGAACTACTAAAGTAAGAATTCTTGAACGGTTTGAAAACAGCTTGTGTACAGTCTTCGTCAATCTCAATAATGGCCTTGCAACATTCTGGTCCTATCGTTATTGCTCGGTTAAAGAATGACCCGAAGATCTCGGCAATGCAGGCTTCTCCATCTCCCATGTCCGGAAAACACATCCTCGCTAACTCGTCATTACCACTATTGTTACCACTGTCGTTACTACTATCGTTGTTACCATTAACGTTACCTAGAATTCCACCGAAGATTGAAGGCAACGAAAATGGAAGTGGAAGTGAGAATGGGAATAAGGAGAATGCAGTTGCGGTTTGAGGAGCAAAAGATGATGAGAGGAGAAGAATGAGTATGAGAGAAATTGCAGGTTTCATCATGATGGAGAAACAAATGCTTATTACTATTAATCAAAAGAAAAAATGAAAGTGATAGCTAGTGGTTTTGATGAAGGTGTTTAGGGTTCTGTATATATAAGAGAGAAAGGGAATAAAAAGGCTTAGACGAGAAGATCTTTTTGTTACACTAAAAAGATCTTTCAGTTATGATTCTATAGTACTGTTTAAGTAATCTGGACTAAGCTTAGTTTAATTGTTCAAGCGAAGTTTTAACTATTTTACAGGCGACGGAGCTGTTATTTATTCGATCGGTTTGTTTATAAACTATACAAATAATAAAATATGTATTCAATTATGAAAAGAATAGATTAATTAATTTCCAATTTAATATTTACGATTGTTTAGATATGATGCCTTTAGAGTAGGAGAAACACAAATACTCCGTTTACATTGAAGTTTGGATTAGTAATCAATTCAAAAATGCTTAATCGTTAGAAGAAAATGTTAGTCCTTGACGCAACAGAACAATCGCATGGATAACGGAACGGACGGAACCGTCGAGTCATTGAAGCCAAAGGTTTCTAAATAGATTATGGGTCCCACGCGTTTGTTTAGCTATCTTAGTTATTTTTATTTTGTCAGGAAATAAAACAGTATTTTTCTTGTTTTTGTTGAGAACCAGGACAATGTTACATTATCATATCGCGTGATTAAAATTTGAAAATACAATAAGATTTTTATTTTTATTTTTTTTGTTGATAAAAGGCAATAAAATAAAATAAAATTGGTTAAATAATTTTGCGTCCTTCCTTCCACACTTTGAGCCCCTAATTTTTTGTTGACACATTTACTTAAAGATTATTATTATATTGTCACCGTCTTTTCACGATGAATAAAAATACTATAAAAATGTAGCTACGTTGACTCAGCGCATTAAAATGAAATAGTCTTCTAATTTTAATAATTTTTTAGTACTTCACTATTGCAATTGCATTTATCATCATCCAAATTATTTTGATTAATACACTCTTTACGGTACAACAAGAACAAAACATACAAAAAAAAAGTTTCATAAATTTTACTGCCTCCACCAAAAACCAAGTTCATAAGCTTATCCATAATTTGATTAGTATTCGGTCGAACCATCAGAAAAACCGTTTACTAATAAGAAAATCCTAAAATAATTCATTTTTTTGTTAAACAAAAAAAAAAAAACCTACGAACTGATAATTAAGACTTCATTATCTATTAATCATTACCATTTTACGCGGAGTAGAATAGAATGGAAAAAAAAAAACAATGTGGCCATAAACTTCTGCATATACGGCAAAATATAACTAAAAATATGTTAAACATATAAAAATAAAGTAACATGAAAACGCGGATTCAACAATCTAATGTCAACTTCCATTTGCTACGCTACTATAATGTATACAATTTTCTATCGTATTTATTAAATATATGCTTATGTTTGTTTCGATCTTCGCAAAATCAGTTTCATCTTCACTTGTAAAATCTTTCGATCGCTTCATTATAACAAAAACAGTAAGAATGGGCAACTACGTTTCATGCATTCTAAGCAAAACGACATCGTCTCAGTCACTATCATCATCATCATCCTCCTCATCATCGGCATCCAAAGTGATTCTACCGGACGGTGGAGTGCGTGACATACACGCGCCGATGAGAGCAGCCGAAGTCATGATGGAGATGCCAAGCCATTTCCTCGTCGACGCCAAATCGATGAAAATCAGCCAGAAATTCATCCCACTCGCCGCCGCCGACGACCTCGACCTCGGAAGCTGCCACGTGTACGTCGCATTCCCGATGACACGTGTTGCTTCCGAAGTAAACGCCTCCGACATGGCTCGGCTCTTCCTTGCCGGTAAGAAACGTACGAAAAGCTGCGAAAACAGGAGAGTGTCGCCGGAGGAGGAAGATGGTGATGATGGCGTCAGGCTGATGGGACGGAAGCTGAATCTTGAAGATATAGAAGAGTTCTCTGCCGCGGAGTTTATTCATCGGATCTCTGTTTCGAAATCTAAGAAGCCACTGTTGGAGACAATTGTAGAAGAACACGTGTCTTAATACCACAAAGCCATCCAAATTTTTTTATTTTTTAATGTCGTTTCTTGTTTTTTTTTGTTGCTCTTGTCCAAAATGCCTCTCTTTTGTGGTATTAATATACGAAAGGAGACATTAGGCGACATTTAGTATGTGATTACTTTATTCCGTTATGTAAATGTATATATTTTCTGTTAATCACTTAGTGTGTGTTAAATTATTTTCATATGAACAAAAACGAAACTTTTTGTTTAATAATGTGTTATAATTATGTTTACCCTTCTTTATCGTTACAAACTAGCCGTTATAAAGAAATTTAATCAAACCCGTCTCTTGGAAAATGGAAGTGAATGTAATAATTTAGCCTTGGAAGTTGAAACCAGACTTTGACCATATTTCAAGAATCCCATATTTCAAGAATCCCTTTTAACTTCTTTAACGGCTAAAAATGGCTCTGTTTCGATGTCTCTATAAATACTAGCAAATTTTTGTTTTCTTCTTCACAACAAACCTTGACGATTAATTAACCTTCTCTTTAGTTAAACAATGGACGATCTGAGTGATGGTGATTTCTCATACGAATCTATCTCTTCTATCTCTAATCTGTCGATTACAATAAAAAATTATCATCTCCCAGAACAGTGTGTTTCAGTAGAGTATCTAGCAGAGAATCAGAAATTGCAGATCCCAGCTACAATGGGAATGTCATGGAGCCCAACGATGGATAGCAAGAAGCTCTGCGAAACAAATCCTACTCTCTATTCTAGGTTTTGGAAGGTCGCATCAATGCCCTACTCTGAAATCGTGGCTCTCCTCAAGACGAAGACGAAAACTACTGTCCCGGAAGTAATCGACGGTCTTGAAATTATGACACCTGTTTCCGAGAGACCTACATGGTCGGAGGCGATGAGTGAAGCAGATGCTGATGAAACGTTTGGTAACTTGAGCAAGACTCTTCAATTTAACTGTGATATTCGAGATTTTGGCTATCTTCTTACTGAGAATGCTACTGTTACTGATACTGCTTGGTTTAATAATGTTGAGAATGTTCCTCAAACACGTCTACAGAACAAGTTGAAGCAATATTCACTCCATATGATTGCAGCTCTTAACCTTGGCTCTGTTGGGAATAATCCTCTTGGAGGTTGGATTCGTGCTTATGGGTTAGGAATTGGGATTTATCCTGATCGAAGCAGTGCGTTTAAGGTTGAAGCAGTTTATACAACTAAGATGCCTTCGATAGATTATGAAACCGTGGCTCTAGCTTTTGAACAGAGCTACAGATAGATTCTTATGAACCTATGCCTCAATATCTTGGCGATTTTCGGGTTACTTCACTTGAGCAAGGATAAGACTTACGTTAGAGGAGATGAAAACATGAATCGGGTTGCGAATTCTTACTTGGAAACATTGAAGATTCCGGATACAGAGAATATGATGATGACAAAGCATAAGGAGTGTCTTGTTCGTATTGCTCCTCATCCTTTTGGTCTGGCTCAAACATGGTTTCACTAAGGTTATGTTTAAGTACCAGCTTCTGATGCCTTCACTAGCTCCACGGTTTCACTACGCAACTCCTCCTCCAGTTCAGAGAATAATGGTGATATTTAGTGCTGCTAGAGAGTGGGAGAATCTTCCTGCGGGTCAAGATGTGTTGGAAATGTTTAGTGGTCAGCTTGCTCGTTTGAAGAATCAGAGTAGGGATGTTAATAAGGGTTCAAAAGTTTAGGGCTGGCCCTGGCCCTGGCGCTCCACAATTCATGTTAGCCCTAACCTTATATTAATGTACATGGAGATTTCATGGCCGAGTTTAAAAAGTAATAGGTTACCCTTTTAGCCATATTATTAAAATTATGTTGATTAACTATACTTTATTTTTTTTACATTAAACTAAAATTATATATTAGAATAATGAAATAATATTTTTTCGCCAAAACTGTAAAACCACATAATTATATTTTTCCACCAAGATTTTTTAATTTTTGAATAATATTTTCTACCAAGATCGTGAAATTGCGCTTTTTGGCGCAAAATTTTGGAATTACGTTTTTCCGCCAAAACCATAAAATTTCAAAATAAGTTTTTTTTCCGCCAAAACCGTAAAATTTCGGAATTATATTTTCCCGCCAAACCACAAAATCTCGTAATTATGTTTTCCTGCCAAAACCATAAAATTTTGGAATAACGTTTTTTCCGCCAAAACCGTAAAATCTCAGAATTAATTTTTCTTGCCAAAACCGCAAAATCTCGAAATTACGTTTTCCTGCCAAAACCGTAAAGACTTGGAATTTTGTTTTTCTGCCAAAACCGTAAAATCTTGAAATTATATTTTCACGCCATAACTGCAAAATCTCAAAATTACGTTTTCCCGCCAAAACCATAATATTTTTGAATAACTTTTTTTTTCCGCCAAAACCGTAAAATCTTGAAATTATATTTTTCTGCCAAAACCGTAAAATTTTAAAATTACGTTTTTCCGCCAAAACCGTTAAGTCTCGGAATTTCTTTTTTTTTTTCCTCCAAAACCGTAAAATCTTGAAATTATATTTTCCGCCAAAACAGCAAAATCTCAAAATTATGTTTTCCGCCAAAACAGTAAAGTCTTGGAATTTCGTTTTTCCGCCAAAACCGTAAAATGTTGGAATTATATTTTTTTGGCAAAACTATAAAATCTGAGAACTCACTTTTCTCGCCAAAATTGCAAAATTGCACTTGTTGGCGGAAAATAGTGAAATAACACTTTTTGGCCAAAATCACAAAACCTCAAAATTGTGATTTTTAACCAAAACCGTGAATCTCGCTTTTAACGGAAAAATCATAAAATTATGTTTCTCCGTAAAAATCATAAAATCATCGAATTACAACTTTCCTTTGAAAACTGCAAGTGTAATTTTGCGATGATGTAAAAAAAATTAAATAATAAAAAAGTTAAAGTTTTAATTAATAAACATAAAAAATGAACTTGTTTGGTTTGCATAGGGTTTATATAGGATTTGTATAGGGTTTATGGCTTTATATATTATATAGGGCTCATATACAATTAAAACTTAAACAGGGTTGAAGGAGAAGGAGAAGGAGATGATGGCAAGAGCGTTGTGAGTGGTGCAAAAGTGAACACGAAGAGAAGGTGGAAGTGGCAGAGACGGAGATCATAGAGGCCGGTAATAGAGTGATGGTGGTGGTGGATAAAGTGATTGCTTCAACTGGAGCTCTTGAATGGGCTTTGAAGCATACATCACAATCACAAGATTATCTCTTTCTCTTATATTTCTCCAAACGCTTTAGAAAAGGTTATTTCTCTACGAGTGTTCTATTACCAACTTTGGTTTGACTTTTTGAGATTTGAATTATAAGGATTTTGATTTGCTTTAGGCAAAAGGAAGAATCGGAAACGTGAAGTAAAGACCGATGAGCTTGTCCATACTCTAAAGAAACTCTGCCAAACAAAGCGACCCGGGGTGAGTCCAAATTCTAACAAAAAGCGTTTCAAAACGCTAAAATGTGATAAATTTGATTATGTCTATATGTATAACAGATAGAGGTTGAGATAAGAAGGCTACAAGGAAAAGAGAAAGAGAAAGGAGAGAAAATAGTGGAAGAAGCTAAAGAACAACAAGTGAGTCTCTTAGTGGTCGGAGAAGAGAAGAAACCGCCGGTTTGGAGATTGTTGAAGAGATGGAGATGGAAGAAACGGCGAGGTCGAGCCGGAGTTCTCAAGTATTGCCTAGAGAATGCTTCATGTATGACTATAGCTGTTAAACCAAAGAACCGTAAGCTTGGTGGTTACTTGATCACAACCAAACGTCACAAGAACTTTTGGCTCTTAGCTTGAATTTATTTAATTGAAGCCATTTTAGGTGGTTTCCTTTTGTCTTTTTATTTTTATATTTTTAGAGATTGATTTAAGTTCATTTTTGTTTTGTTTCAATAGAGAGCCCTATTTTTTTGGCTGAAGAAAAAACACAATAATAATTTGATAAAATAACAGAGAGAACAAAAAGATCGAAAAATTCAATAAAAGTTAACAAAAATAATAAATTTTCCGAAGTAAAAGTTAACCAAAATAATAAGGGTTCAATAGAGTACTTTACTCTATTCCAATGGTTCAATAGAGTTTTCGACTTTTTTCCAATGCAATTCCACAAGAAAAGATATTTAGGAGTCAAGGCTCTTCTTAAGCGAGTTCAAGACTTCTTTGTAAGCCATTTTCTTGGCCATTTTCTTATCAAAGGCTTTTGCTGTGTGAGCAAAACTCATTTCCTTAGCTTTCACCTCAACCGTGAAATGAGCTTCACCATTTTTGAAACATTTAGCTTTACTCAAATCTAGCTGTGCTTTCTGGCATAATTCTGTCAACTCTCTCACAGGATGCAACTTGACAGTCTCTGGAGTTATCATACAACCCATGAGCGGTTTAATGCTCGCAAACACTACTTCCTTGTTGTAACCCGAGTCAACAAATATAGCGCCTGCTAAAGATTCGATGACATCGCCAAGAACCTGAAGATGACAAAGACAGTGAGACAAAAAGGTAAAGTAGTGTTACGATGAGTGATTAGATAAAAATGTGTTTTACCTTAGGAAAAGCTATATGGGAATCCCATCCAAAATTGGAATGCAAAGACGACTGTTCAAACTCACTGACTGTTCTAGAGATGTGCCTGTAGAGATCATGAGAGGCATGCAGAATATGTTTGTGCAGGTTTGCTTTCACAGCCACTTGAGCATAACATTCATTGTTAACAGAAGCTGATCGCATGTCGGTTAGTAGTCCAGGAGACATACAAGGATATTTGTCGTACAGATGCTTGGTTATGAGATAATCCAATACAGAGTCGCCAAGGAACTCCAACCGCTGCAGTAGAGTCAAATAAGTTTTCTTTGAAACGCCGAAAGAAGAAAAAGTAGATGAATAACTTTATGGAGAAGCGACCTGACCTGATAGCATCTTGGAATTTCAGGAATCATGTATGAACCATGAGTCAATGCTTCGACTAGAAGAGACTTATCCTCAAATATGTATCCCAACAGCGACTCTATATAACCTACATTCACAAGCTTCTCTGCTTGTATTGAGGCCTCTCTTTGGATCTTCGTAGTTGTGAAATCGACCTTTATACCAACCCAATTCATGAACATTAAAGCTGCAAGTTCACCTCCCTCGCTGAGATATGCTCCAATTAGTGATTCTACAACATCAGCCACACTCTTGCGTTTCAAATTCCTCCTCTTAGTAACATATATGTTTCTAGAATCGGGTAGAGTTTCATTGACAAGAGCATAAGCTGCAGATGATTGACCAGGAATCATCCAACTTGTAGGTTCAAAACACTCAATGCGGATAAATCCCTGTAACCAAAGAAGATAATTTTACATTATAAAGCTCGACGCACTGGATACTACAATCCAGAGGTTTGGGAGATGTTAAGACTGAAGAATATTAACCTGAATTTTCTGCTGACATCCAAATTTACAGAGCATGACATTTGAAATCATTCCATCTTTCTTCATGCTAAGAAGACCCTCATGGAGTGTATGACACTGTTGGAATAGTTGCTGACAAACAGCATATTTCAGAAAAGAGTCACCAAGAGTTTCTAGTGATTCCAAGTGAAACTTATCTTGGCACTTCTTTGTCGTAATAGCTTCCAGAACCTGTAGCCACAAGTGAACCAAAAGCATTTTGGTGAAAAAAAATAAATGAAAATCCATACAATATGTATATCAGTTTGAAAGTCCCAATTTTCTACCTTGATGGTTGGAATATTGACTTTTGGGATATTCTTCTTCAGGTTGTATGCTAGAAGCAAAGATTCAATACGTTTAATAACAGATGGGATGAATGTATATGAATAGATCATATCAACTGATATTGGGGATAAAATGACACAACAGAGTTCAGGAGGTAGTTCAACAAACTGTCTGTCATGCTCTGCAGGGAAAAAAATAAGGAATTCAACAAGAAATCATGATGCACTCAATCAGAGAATGTGGTTAAAGATTAAACCTTTCTCCTTTTTCTTCTTGGGAATGTGAAGATAATTATGCAGTGTGAAAATCTGTCTCGCATTCAGAAGGGGTTCATCCACAAAATTTAACTGAATCTCATGCCTGCAACAAAATTATATAATTCAGCAACTGAAAATAGTGAGAAAATTTGTCTAAATTTTCTATGTAAGATTATATGTACCGTTTCTCATTGTACTCTATGTAAGTCTGATCACCAGAATTTCTCTTCTTCAATAATGACTTTGCGTTTAGATTGTTGAGAAGACCTTTTGTGCAGTAGACATATCCATTATGTGGGGTGTAAACCAATGCATTTTCTACGGCGCAAGAACAAAGCAAGCCGTCTTTTGTATGTAGAATGTGAGAAGCACTCTTGGCAGAACAATTCACGTGTTTTTCCCAAGCTTTTTGACAAGTTAGATTCACTGATCTAATCACTGTCCAATTAATAAGAGAAGGTTCATGTGACTGAGTTGATGGAACAAGTAGATAATCAAGCGCTACCCCGTCTCTGAGATGTAATCCATCCAATGCCTCCATCAAATTTTCTACATTGTGATCTAAAAGAACTCGGAAAAGAGTTATCTGAAATCTTCTACACAAAAGGACCTGAACAGAAGAAAATACAGAGACTGATTGAATTTGAACTTTAATTGAGATATAACTGAGAAAGAAAAATTAGCAAAAATACCTCCTCTTGTGTAAGGTGAAATGATCCCACATAACTCAAGGTCACAGCTATTGTACCCTTATGATCTTCCAAATGGAAGTCTGTATTCCCAACGTCATCTTCAAGCGGAACTCTGGTGCCGAGAATAATATCGTTAAAATGAATATCTCTTGGAGAGTTTGGCTTCATTCTTATCAAGTAGAAGTGGTATGTTGTTAAAAAGGGGAACTTAATATTGGTTTCTGAATTATAATGGATTTTCCCTGCAAACTCAAACTCATAGATGAGTTATTTACTATACAGCCCAAATTAAAATATGAAAATGCAGAAGAGTACCGAGTTTTTGTTCGACAGTTTCCGCCACAACCATGTCAGGCACAAGATGATCACTTAGAGCTCCAGCTTTGTGCAGTTGAATGCAAGCTTCAAGACAGACAGCTTTTTTCAACACATTACCATTTCCTTGAACACTAACTTGTTTTACTGGACAGCTCTTTGGAAGGTAAAGGGTGCATATCCCCTGATCCTTGTTTACATCAAATGTAGGAGCTGGTTTGAAGTACCTTTTCCAAAAACAGAAAAAAAAGAAGCAAAAATCAGAAAGAAGCAAAATTTGAAGAAAAACTAACTGATAAAAATTAGACTAACTCATCAGAAGGAAGCCTTGAGCAGTAATGATATATTAAGCTGACGCTAGAGCTAAGAGTCACTATTGCGCCCGTACTGTTGACACGGAAGAAATCCTCGTCTGAATCATCTGGAAGAGGTGGACAGGGAACGAGAGAATGATGCAAAGACTCTTCACGCATTCTCTTCCCACCAGAAAGATATGTCATTAACCGAGATTGTGTTAACCAATCCTCCCTGCCAGTGGCAATGAGTGAAAGATATTAGATTTTGTAAAGCATGGAGGTATTATCAAGACCAGAGAAAAATGTAACAGACTTTTCCACCATCATCAAATAATCTGAATTTAGCACTCTAGCACGTCCGCGAGACTGTATGAAACTGCAGATGTTGGGTGCAGGGTCAAATTTGATAACCAGATTGCAACTTTGAACATCTAAACCCTCCTCTAGAATAGATGTTGCTACGATAATGTTTACCTACGAATACCAACAGGTTACTCAGACTTAAAGATAGCAGTAAGCAGATAACTCCAATAGTTCACATGAATTTGATCATACCAAGCCTCTCCGGAAGTCTTCCACAATTTCATTTTGCTTCTTCCGAGTTTGATTTTGCAGGCCAGAGTTGTTTCCTGCAACGTACTTGGTCTTCCAGTTATTATAGTTTGGAAGAATCTCAGCCAAAAAGGATTCCATAACAATTGCTGTTATCACCCTATCCACAAAAATGATGCACCGTATGTTCTCCAAGGAACTGGATCAATGAAAATTCAGAGAAACTGAATTTATATAATATTTAGGTTATGGCAGGCAAGAAAACGATGTGTTGACTTAAGCAATGTCAAACATTAAAGGTTTTTCATTTCATATCGTCATATCGAACTCCAGTATAATAAGCAGAAAAGAAATTGTGCATGCAGTCCAAACCTATAACCAAGAAGAGACTCAACGAGGCAAAGTGTTTTTGATGTTAGGAGACCTGCCTCCATATTTCCTTTTATGTTAGCAACACTCCAGTTAAGACCTATTTTACAAAAAAGAAACAAAGAACCAAAGAGGTGAGAAGAAGAAAAGAAAAAAACGAATGAATCTTCAATCATAAAATGTTAGCAAGTAAAAATCTACAATGAGGTATGTCAGCCAAAAACGCCTCTGAAGCATCAGAACAGAATCTTTTTACAAAGGTCTCACTAAACATATTTAGTTGGTCCCACAAGACAAAGTCATTCTGACTTGCCGACAATGACTGAGCAGCCTGTTGCAGAAAAAAAAAAATATCACAAAACAATACTTCTTACTTTCCTATGTAATCTAAAAACCTTAAAGCAGCAGCAAGAACAAAAATACCTTCTGCGCCAGCAAGATTCCAAGATCATCCAAACAATATGTTAGAGTTGAACTTAACCTCGACAGTCTCTTCTCTATAGAATCAACAGTAGAGGATTTGAGATCCAAGGTTGCAAGGGACAAGCGATGCTGAAAAATAAGTCTACCATCAGTTAACAACTTCACATTGTGTTAAAAATTATCACCACCCGCAAAGAAACTTTAATCCTTAGTGTACATACCTTTATAGTTAGTTTTTCTAGTTTCTCTACCAATCTTGCACGTTTGGAACTTGGTATTTCCATGTGCTGGTAGTTCTTGAAGATTGCTTTAGAAAAGGGGACATGCTCAGCCAGCACAGATTCATTCTCACAGGTATAAACCTTCATTAATGAAACAAATTTATTACTATGATTATGTACGCAAGGTAAAACAAGCATAAATATGGCAACTAAGAATCTGTTAGTGACAGTTCAAGCAATTAAAAGATTCAACAGTCTTGCTGCAGTTCAAGATGACAACTAAGAAAATATGATGTTCCTGTGTCAGAAGTGGCCATACTACAACGGCACCTTTCTCAGATTAAAACAAAAAATATTTCATGAACTAAAATCATACAAAACAGGAGGGACAATACCAAAAATTCAAGATAAAGAAAAGAAGCAACCTTCGAATTCATCAGTGTTTCAAGTTCATGAATCCTTTTCCAATAGCTATTCAAATTCGCACCTTAGTTAAGAGAAGAAAGACAAAGAAGAAAAACCAAACTCTAAAAAACAAATACGAAACGAAAATATAATGTATAAATCCAATAAAGTAAGAACGTCAAATGCATATTAACCCTTTGTTTTCACAAGGGATGCAGTCATCCCAAATATCCGTGGAACATTGGAAGTTGCAGAAGTTAACTCCTTGTGATAGAACTCCTGCATGAAAAAGGGATATGTTGTCAAAAGATACATTATGAAATAGTTTATCTTTTACTATCCTATGTTTCAATGAGATTTCCTTCTCCAACTAGGAGTATCCTTTGATGCTCACCCTCATGATACAAGCATACGGGTGCTTTCCCCCAGCATGATGACACTCATCAACTATTAGAACCTTGATCATGCTGAAATTCAGAAAACTATGCCTCAATGCATGGAGCAAAATGGCGGGGGTCATCACAAGAACCTGCACTTGTGAAACCAAGGGAGAAATAAACAGAGTGAACACTTGAAAATTCCAAACAGGTCGAAATTTTTTTGAACAATAGACTCATGAATTGGCGAGCAATCCAAGCTAAAAATAGTATACCCTCAGAGCACTTCAGAGGAAAAAAATAATGTAAATGTAATTGGTCAAAATAAGGAGACCTCATATTTATCGACTTCTTGTTTCCATGTTGAAGAATCCCAAAAGTCAACCCCCATGTCTCCCCAATACATACCCACTTGTAGATCAGTATGCCTCTTCAGAGCTTCTGCTTGCTGCATAAAACACACAAGGAAAAAGTATGAACATCTGTACATATTTTTTCACAAGTTTGACACCAGTAATGGAGAAAGTAAAATTAAGATTTCTAAATTTGGAAAAGCATCAAAGACATAATACATAAATTGTAGAAAACAAGGACAAATTTGTATAGTGAATCCATATCTGCATTGACTGTTCGTGTATTGTCCACAACTTCAATCCTAACAACAATTCTACAAAACACTGATCCCACTGTTTATTACTCTCAAGTTGAACATATGTGCATAAAACCCCACAAACCAAAAGAGATGCACTAAACAAAAAAGATAGAAAGATAGCATCATACTTGAGTGACAAGAACAACTTGAGGAACCAAGAAGACACTGAAGCAGGGTGAAGGCTTGCGGAAAAGATAGGCATAACTACGAAGAAGCATAATGGCAATAAGAGTTTTGCCAGAACCAGTCTCCAAGAAGACAATTGTGTTCTGCTTGATAGCTTTCTCAAGTGCCTCGACTTGATAACTGGATCATCATATATACAAGATGTAAGACTTGAGATATAAAGAAGACCAAATTACAAGTCTAGACCAGATCATGGGTTCATATTTCTCAAGCAAAACAGAGCCTAGAAACACTGCAAGAAAAATATAGAAGATAACCCAACCTTCTTGCAAATTGTAGAGGACTGGCAGAGACTTGATCAGTGGTCTCAGTTTTCATCTCATTGGCATCCATGATCATCTAAAACATAAACAGTAGTAGAATTACGGAAAAAAAGAAGAACAACAAAACCCAATTGATCTACTACACATATCAAAATTATCCACAACTTGAGCAGATAGAACATTAAGGCAAAATTCTGAGAAAACTTAAATCACACTAGATTTTTCAACAGTGGACTGACACACTAAATAGAGAGCAAAAAGCACAGAAGAAAGCAAATCTCAGATGGAAAACAGAAAATGATAGAAAAGAGAAAAAATCGCGAACAATATATAGTTTAATTTTCACAAGGTGGGGTCGAAAACCAGCGATCAGAGACAGATTCAGGTACTGACTGTGGCGTTAAAGAAAGCTTACTGAAGAAGAATATAAAGCGAAAACGGACGATCACTCCATTAATTAAAGAAAATATTGAGCGCTTTTCGAAGAAAACAAAAATACTAACTTTGAAAATCGCTGAAGAAGAAATTTTGACTGGTATAGGGACACGGCGATAATAATAATTTTGGGGGATTTTACAGTGACAGACGCTTTCGCTGACGTCATTTATACTTTTTACCAAAATTATTTAAACCAATCGGTAAAAAAAAAAAATAGAAAATCCTAATAGAAGTATATTTAAAAAATGAAGTTAATATATAAAATATGACAATAAATGTCTTGAAAATAGAACTTACCTTCGGAATTCATTAAAAATGAACGTTAATGAAAAAATTATAGTATATATAATATTTATTTAATAATAATATAATATCGTCATGTGTATAACTATAACGTATGTATGATCTAATTCCTTTAACATTTTTCTTTTTTTGCTAGGATCTAATTCCTTAAACATATGATATACTGTTCCATGATTTTTTTTCGTTTTTGTTAAAAACTGTTACATGAATTATAGATGATAGATTCTGAATATTTATGGATTGGTACATAATATGCAGAGTAAGTAAATATTTTGAATGCCAATTTAAGATAGTTAAATAATTGATTTAAAAATAACATTTAGAAAAATTCATAATACTTCCCAAAGATATCTTAGTTCAATGGTAGATCCACTTTTTTCTTTTCTCTCAAATTAGACTTCAATTTTGCCAATTATACTCTAAAATATCCAACTCTATCAAATAGTAAGAAAAGAGAGTGACCAGAAACAAAATACCAAAAAATAGTGCAAGAAAAAACTCTAAAGATATGTTTCTAAATAAATAAAACACCATCATAACTTCCACAGAGCCTTCTTTTGAATTCTCATGCAACTTTTTGGGTTTTCCAGATAACATAAAGTAGCAACAAAGGAACTACAAGACTGTAACCTGGAAAATGAACCACATTCATCTCATAAGCTCTAGCTAGAGCCCAGCAATTCTGTAAACATAAAAGAAAAACAACAAACAATACTTCAGAACTGAATGCCGAAAAAACAGAAAACGGATGAACATGATCGCGACTATTAAGGTTTCAAAAGGCGGACAAAAATGAATGAAGAATGAGTTATTATTATACAAGTGATAGATACCTTGAAGTGCTTCCAATATAGAGCCAATGAAGCCATCAATAGCGATTTCCTAATCAGTCTTTTGTTAGAGAATAACAGCGAGTGGCTTTGTGATCTCTTCTTCCTTCCCCAGTCATGGTCATCCTCTTTCTTACCAGAGACTGTTCGAATGTAATCTTTGTACATTTCTCTCTCAGCAACCAGACAACACACAACCAAGACACTAGGGATAACGACAAAGACCACATGTGGTATCACCAGAACCATTACATCAGGTTGTCCAATGTATTCATGTTTCCTATCTGTGCCTGAGCTCGTGACCACCCATCCCATAATAGTCATGTATGTTCTGTTTCCGGATTCAGTAAACACTTCACCGGAAAACCAAGGAAAGAATATGAGATACAGCAAGTATGCCATGTAACCGAACCAAACCACAGGAATTCTGCAGAGGTCTTGGAGAATCCACAGTACAAGTGTGATTGGTCCTTTCTTGGCGATGAACTTCTTGAGAGTGTACTGCGTCTTGAAAACAATGATAATGCATTTGGGGATAAGAAAAACGAGAAACAAACAACATACAGCAGACCACAGAACTGGGTAATATAATGCCGCCCATTGGAAGCCCATGACCCGAAACTCATTCCATGTCCATGAGACTTTAGAGCTTAGACCATTGATGGAAAATGGTCGCATTTCTGATAAAGTTGACCTGCCTTTGATGTCAGTGACTTCTATTTGCAGCCAATACCTATCAGGTAAGGGATCTTCAAACGCCCTATAGTTCCATGGAAGTGAAAAAAATGTTGCCCCAGAAGAAGAAGAAGAATCGTCTCCATGTTTTCTCATTGGAGCTTCCATGACCAGATTGTCAAATCCAGGGCTTGAGTCATAAACTCTAGCTACAACTTCCAAAATCAGGGAATGAGAAAACACAATGGCTCTGATTGCGTCATAGGATGATGAGATCATATGTTGGCATTCGTATTTGTGACGTGCAAATGATGTTGACATGAAACGTGAATCTAATGGAAAGGTAGGTAATATGATAGTCTTTTGGGATTTTGATTTGAAGTCAAGATCAATATATGAAACGTGACCCCTATCAATGGCCATGATCCGCATTGCCCTATTTTTTCTCCAGTCACCCATCTCCCATTCCCAGAATTCTGCAGCTGGCAATGCTCCAAATGAGCAGTTCTCAGTACTTTCAGCACTACTATGCCTCATATTCAGCTGAAACAAGTCATTATCTGATAAACTGATACCACCAGAGTGATGGTGTCTTTTAAGGTTCTTGCCAAACTTTGAGTGTAGATGGCCACACAAATAAGCAGAGACAGAGTGCTTCAGAAAAACATGTTTAAGGCTCTTCTGAGAATGTGACAGTGCCGAAAATGACAACGGGAAATGCCCAAATGATATTTTTGTGACAGGTTTTGTTGATTGGTTGTCCCATTGCGATAGGTGTGAGTCGAGCGAGCTCAAAAGTTCATCAGTTGGGTGCCCAAATAGATTTGTTGGGCCGCGTAATCCAATATGCATAGTGGTGTCAACACCGACAAACAGATGTTTACGTTCACTAGTCTGTATAACAAAACATAGAACCATTAGCAGTAAACATATTACTGAGCAATGAGAGAGGTCTGTGGAAAAAAAAATCAACGACAATGTAACAGATAATCATTCATCTCATATGCAAATCAGTCATTCACCAACCCTAACTTAAACAGTCAATGATCTCAACGAAACAAATCAAGAAGTGAACAATATACCAAGCTGGGAGAGCGTAACCAACCTCAACAGTCACAGCGTTAACATTTTCTTTCCTTCCCATCTGTCCATTGATGCTATACTTGGAGAAGAAATCAACAGATGAACCAACAGCTGGAACACCAAAGCTGTCATGGTTACCCCTAAGATCATAGAATATGGTCTTATTTAACCCACTTCTCTTCACAACATCTTGCATCACACTTTCGTATTCTAACCACTCATCTTCATTTTGCTTCATTGTTAACATGTCTTTACTTTTCCCATCTGATTAATTAAGGAAGATATCAACAAGCAATCTTCACAAACTACTAAAGATGAGAGTTTTACAAGTAAAATTGACCAAAGGCAAGGAGCAAAAGACACAATGCTTCTCAAAGCTAAAGATTACAAATTTGTTTAAATGGAGAAATCAAACAAAATTTAGCTGAGGGGAAATATTGGAGCTGAGCATTAAGTAAAACCCAGAGCTAACATCACTGAAGCTCATCAAACAAACCAAGGAGATATTTTTACAAATTTGAATTTATGAGAAAGAGAGGTGAGAACCTGTGAGATCACCGGTGATAAAGACGAGAGAAGGGTTGATGAGAGACAGAGCAGGACCAACAATGTTTTTGAAATCAATGGCTCTTTCGGGATGATGAACACTGAAATGGAGATCGGATAGCTGAACCACCCAAATCAAATCTTGCCCAGTTCTCGCTTCAATCACTCTGTTTCCAGATTCGTCAATCGAACCAGAAACCCTTGTACTCAATGAGATTGCTAACACTAGAAGAAGAAAAACCGTAAACGAGATTCTTCTCCGATGAGAAACTGTTTTCATTCTCATCGATTCCATCACCTCTCTTTCTCGCAAATCAGTATCATTTGCAGATAAATATCTCGAATTTGTATTTGCAATTCGTCAAACGCTAAACGAACTGCAAATGCAATGCTCCCAAAAAGTCTACATTTTTATTATTTCTTAACTCGTTTGTTTTTGTGTTCTTTGTTAAGATGTTTAATTAAGGTAAATAACGATCATTAAATTTCCTTTGGTAAAATTTTTAATTTTCTTGGAGCGACAAAGGTATGATGAATCCATTAGTAGTTCCTTCTGTAATATTTACTCCCTTTTAAACTGAACCAAATCAAGAGCTGCTAAGGGGTTTTCATGTTCAATGACTAGTACCTCCCTTTCCAAGAAGTAAACTTGTTATGAATTGTATCATCATTAGAATCACGTTGTTTATGGTTAAACTTGTTATGAATATCTATCGTCATTAGAGATATGATGGATATTTGAGTGTTAACCTTCCTGGTCTTTGTTGCATATTTTACAATCAGCCTTAGATTTCAATTTAAAAATAACAGAATATAGTTAACAATCACACATTCATCACTTCAAAAGGACTTGTTCATTTTAACTTATTCAAACAAGATCTTTAAGTCTAGGCTTTGGATTTAACAGGAATCAACAACCTTGCGAGTCCTTAAATGCCTCCGTTTAGACTTCTTAGGCTCAACTCCTAACCATTGTTGGATGAGCTCAAACACTCTTTTATCACGGAGAAGCCCACGATGGGTACCGGGAACTCCTACGCTCGCAGATGCTTTAAACTGCGCAGCCTGCAAAAAAGGTAGAAATGTAAGGTTTTTGTGAAGGCCTAGAGAAGCGACAAGAGAACAAGCAACACTCTCAGGTTTGGTTCAAGGAAACCATGAACTCGGGATGAACAAGAGAGTAGCTTACCGCGGCTGATTCAGCTGGTACAGTTCCATCTCCATCTACATATGTATACTCAGGCTGAAACAAGATACAAAGTTGCAGACTTTTTAGATCAAACATGAAAAATGATTGCAAGTGAAGGAATGCCAAAGATAGTAAACTGAAGGCGGTTAGAATAGACAGGCAGCTGCAAGTTTCATATGAGAAGAGTCATTTCACTTACCATAGTTTGACATATTTCAGACAAATCCTCAATCGGAGAAGCCTCTGTGCCATAACTACAACAGAACAAAAAAAACAGTTTTTAGTGTGCTTAAGCTTGTGAAACAGCTGTAATCAACTGAGAAATTTAGTTTGGATAATTAACGAGGATACTCCTTATAAACCAATCAACTACAATAGCCTCATTCCGTTGATGGCACACTATGAGCGGTATGGTATGGATGCATACCAAACATCGAAGGGTGTATCAAGTGACACTCCGTAAATATTATAGAAGGAAACTCCATCTGGAAGTTGCGCTTTGTTGAGAATTTCTCTTGTCTTAACCGCCCAGTTGAGGATAGAAAAGTTAAACGGTAAAGCTATTTTATTCCCACCATAGCTTAGCTACAATACATAATGAGATGTTTGATTATACATCCAGTGACCCAATAGCATCTACAAGCCAATGCAAGTAAGAAACAAAAGCTGAGTGTATTGAATTTGATACCTCGTTATTCTTCAATGCATCGTTGAATAGATCAATACTCTCGATTACGCCAAATGATTCCAGTTCTACAGAAGTATCGTTGTTTTCAGATTTCTTACGCCAAACTCGAATCTCTGGTTGCTTTTTCCACTTAAAATCTGGATTTGCCATCATCTCATATATAGATGGGCATTCAACCAACTAAAACCAAAAAGTTTTAACACAAACTCATCAGTCTAAAACAAGAGTTTCATAAATCTATGCAAAAAAAAACCGACACTTTTTGAGGATTTATTACCAGTTGGTGCATCGTCCACCGTGACACAAAAAAGAAACTTTCTAACCCTTCCACAAATTGCACTCCAGTCAATAGTGAATCATTGATGCACCCTGGTGCTCCTGTTAACCAAAATCCAAGTCATTTCCAATGAGACCAGCAATTTTTCTTGTGAACAACTTTCCAAAGAGATAACTTGTATCACCTTGGAAAGGTGTTGCAATTGTAATCCATTTATTTACATACTTGGAGAAAGCCTGCCAACAAGAAAAACATAGACTCGCTCATTATCCTGTTTGGAAATGGGATCCTCAGCTAGAATCTGTCGAAGATCATAATGGTTGGTGATTATAATAATACCTCTGGATGGAGATACATGAAACATGCAACCATAATTCCTCCCATAGAATGAGATATGATAGTGACTTTTCGCTCCCCTGAACGTTTGTACGCAGTTTCCAGTTTCTTTTTCAGACCTAGTATAAGTAGATCGATCCTGCAAGAATGAAATGAGCAAACAAAGCCTAAAGAATCTCAGGAACTACAATATAAGGTAACAGCAGAGAAGCTATGCAAATCACCTATTGCTTTGCCGGAAATCGTAACCATATCCGAATAATGTAGTCCCCTTCTTATAACCGCATCCAACCAACATTTCTATCATATCGTGAAAGTGATAAACCTCCGTCAAGTGACAAAGCTTTACAAACTAGAATAGCAAAGTAGATGATATCAGATATAACATGAAAACGAGCTTACTCCCTATTTAGCAAGAACGAACGTCAATTGCATAGAAAATTTGCGAGACCGATCTTACCCAGGAGGGATCTAGAATGTCAATTGCATAGAGTCCATGGTCATCATCAGGGACCAAGATTTCAATATTATCATCCAATGGCTCTGTATAACCTGCCAAAAATAAAACATCCAAAAAATCACTTTTTTTTATTGAACTCATGAGATAAAATGGTAATCTAAAGTCCATGACTTCAAAGGTAATCTAAAGTACGAATCATCTCTCTGATCAAGCTCACGTAAAGATTTCTAAAAATTACCAGTTTTGGGATTATAGAGAGACCAGACGTTCTGCCTAAAGGCAAGGTTGGCGAGAAATATTCGAACCCAAACTCGGATTTCAGACTTTGAACCCTTTTTCTTAGAATGCAGAATCGAGCCTCCGATGCCAGAAACGAGAAGCACAGGATCAAGATCCGCCACTTCGCCGGCGTTTTCATCGTCGTTGGTTCCCCAGCACGGACACGAAATCAAGTTCATCAAAGCGGGTTAGGGTTTCGGGTCTTTCACTGTGTGTGTAGACCCGGAATATTCAATTCGGATCTTTCTACAGAGGTCAGGAGAAAATGATGGTGGGGCTTATCAGAGGTATTACTAGTCATGGAGGATTTCTGAGAATATGCCATGTGTGACTGTCACTCTGTATACATACACGAAAGCTTCACGTGCTCCTCACGTGTCAGTACCTTATATAGTTTTTGTACTCTTACATACTGGAAACGACAGCGTTTTGATCTCTTACGAGATATTTTCAAATTTGGTTAGAACATCTTGTAAATATAACAACATTTAGGGTATTTACACGAAACTTTATTTATTAATGGTACTGGCCTTGTATTTTGTTGGATCATCTTGTAATATTTACACACTTGAGGGTATTTTTGCAAATTTTCTTTATCATGAGTCTTCTCCTTTTTCATTCACTCTTTTTTATTTTTTTGGCGTTTAGGAAAATGGAGCAACCATCGTCGCCGGGAACAAAGCCGGTGAATCTCCGAGAATGCATGGAATTACTGCTACGGTTTACTCTGCGTTCTCATTTAGACGAAACCGTTTCAAGTTTCGATCTTGACCTGACCAGAGAGTGTTGCCTCCATCTCCTTGAGGAAGATACAGATTCAACTGGTAAGTTATCAGATCCTGCTATGTCTTTATAGAGTTTTGCCAACAGACATAACTGAAATTTTCGTGAAATGTTCAATTAACAGAAAAACCTGCGGTGTACAAGCTTCTAGCAAGGGCATTGTCTGAATGTCTAACTTCCGAGGCTGATAAAAATCCTAACTTGGAAAAATACAGCAAACTGTTTTATGGCTTGGGACACGACTTAGTAAATGTATGTGAGTATGAAAACTTGGTTCTCAAGTGGCAAAAAGTTAAAATTTTGAAAAGAAAAGCTTCTTCTTTCAGATGTTGAAGAAGGTAAACTTTGAGCTTCATGTACAAGAGCCTTACTTCACACAATTGAAAGGTACATTTTCTGTTTAATTGATTGTAGTCTAGTAGATGATTTAATTTCCTTCATCTCAGTTTTTGTTTCCGGTGCCTCTCATTCGCCAGATGGTCTAAAAACTGTTGAAGGAAGATGTGCATTAGGAGACTACATGAGGTTCGTTCGTGTAATCATTGTTGATAAACCTGCCAATGGTGATTCACATTTATCTCTGTTTACTGCGAAAGGGAAGCTTATTCGATGAGATAATGTCATATGAATATTTAGAATACACATTTGGGAAAATGTATCGTTCCTAGAGTCTTACAATACTCTTCTTGACTTCAACATTGGTTTAGTTTATTCTTACTAAGTTGGCTTTGTGTGTCTTTGTCCTCTCAGGATCAGTTCAGGAGCTTTTATTTTGTTCAATAAATGCCTGCTGCTTGAAGTTCAGGTAGTCACAAATCGTTGTATCTCTGTCATTTCTTCCTTGTGAGGTCAAACACTTTTCATTCTTACTAACCATTTTGACGAGGGCAGGATGTTCATCATTATACTTCGTTCTTCGAAATGCTGAGAGTGGAGGGTCTTGCCAAAGTTCTTCCCGGAATCAAGAGTATAGAAGAAGGTTTGAAGATCTTTACCAAAGTTACTTCTAACATTTAGAAAGTATCTGTTTTGCTATGTGAACTTTGTTATAACCTGAAATGCTGTTCTATCTGCAGGTGTTCAAGTTTACCGAAACTTTTACCCTGAAGAGAAGGAAAGAATGAACGGTGTTGTAGCCATTCGTGTTGCAAAACCAGCTGATCAGCCTTATGCAGTTTTGGCACGAGTATTGTCTGTGAGTTTCTGCTCCAACAGCCTTCATTTGTCTTCAATATCCGCATCACATTGACTTTCTTTTCGGTTCTTCTTTTGTAGGAACTAAAGTCTACTGGAATGAAAAGCTTGTTGGATGACTATACAGCTCGAGTTACCTAGTAGCTGCATCTGAAAACCTGCAGATAAACTACTTAAGTCTAATGGTACCAAGTCAAGGGTTTTATATCTTTAAATTCGGATGGTGTCAAACAAATGTGGATGTTGTGTATTGCTAAATTGACCCTTTCTTACTTATTGAGTAACTCACAAAGGCAACAAAACAATTTCCAGAGGCTTTGCTAGTTATTTAACAATCAAACAGACATGAACACAAAAAAAACAGAGCTAATTTTTGAACACTTTCTAGAGAACACAGCTTCAGTTTGTTTTAGTCTTCTTCCCGAATAGCAAATTCCATGAGTATGTGTTGCCTTTCTGTTCCGCAACCTCCACCCGCTTCCCTCCAACCTGCAAGCCATTCATCTCATCAAAATCATATCCTCTAACAGAATAATAATTGTCTCTGCTCTCCAACAATATCTTGAAAACAAAACGACATCTCAAAAAAGTAACTTTTGAAGATGATAAACGGATGAACAAAGTACCTTGTCCATGAGCCAGAAGCCAAGGCAAGGCATGTACTGCACTAGATACATCACGAGTAGTACCGGCTGATAAAGAGCGAAAATAAGCTTATGTATCAGCATCTAAACCAAGTGTAACATATGCGATTTTGACAAAGAAGTACCTGATATGAAATCCAAGCTTCCTTCAAGTTATGAGACGCAGCGATTATAGTCAATTCTGCACATCGTTCAGATGAAACACGCTTCTGTGTGGCAAAAGAAGTGTCATGTATTAGATGTGTGGGAGGAAATAAAAAGAGAAAGGAGCCAAAGATAGGAGATCTACATGTTGAAAAAGAAGAGGATTCTATGTGTCTACAAGATTAATTAGTGATTAAAGACAAGGCGGAAGTTATTCACAATCAAAATCAGTTAACCAACCTCAGGAGAGTTCTTGTCTTCTGAAGTTGATGTTCCGGTACCATTCGAGGTTTCTATTGGACCAGGACAGACGACGGTAACCTTGATTCCCTTCTGACAGAACTGCAACCATGCACAGATGATTGTGAATTAAATGTGAGTTATTTAACTTTATTGTGCCATTTTCAGAAATTGGTGAAAATGAATGTGAAAGAAAAAAAAACAGGTAAATCAGCATATATGCTTATAAATACTCTGACGTAGCTGTAAGTTTTCTAATGACTTTCCATAAGTTATTTTCTGCCAAATTATCAGTAAGCACCACAGTTACTTTACTTCTAACATACCTCAGAACGCAAGCTGTGGAAGTAGCCGTGCAAAGCATGTTTTGAAGCAGAATATATAGCCTGTCCAGGTGATGGTACCTTTCCTGCAGCACTGCTTATCTGTAGATTGACGTAAATTATTAATATTGCCATTTAACATAAGGAAATGGACAATTAACACATGACAAGAATAGCTAAACATTGGTTGACTTCCATAAAAATTCAAGCTCAAGATGTCTACACGGTAAAATGATTTGGAATTAAGCAAGCAGGCGATAATAAACCAAAGGAAACCTTAAACTGTCTAGATACCATATAAAAACACAATACATCCATATATATAAACTATGATATGAAGCTCAATCCTTGAATAAATTTCCACAAAATTAGGGCATTTAACAAAAGCTATCCCCCAATAGTCTCCAATACCACAACGAAATGACCGCCTCCCTGTTTTAGCATATGAGGAGCTATCAACTTTGTAAGAGATATCGTCCCAAAGACATTAACATCAAATGTAGTCTGCACCCAAAATCATAGATTAACCGTATGTCAATAAGAAAAATTCATAAGAAAAAGATATAAATGTCCTACTCACTACAGGCTAAGAAATCTCTGGCAATCAAAACACAAACTGATATTGGCTACGGATTTTACGCAATCAATTTTGTACCTTGAGAGTTTCCTCACTTGCATCTGATGCCTTGGATTTCTGCACAACGAAGAGTATGATGATGACTCGCCCTTGAACAACTGAAATAATAGCTTCAACTGAACTAAACACTTTTCTAGCCTAGGACTCTCTATAAAGTAGATACAAAACTATAGCATGAAAATTACTTACTGGACGCTCATAGGCAGCGTTGTGAACCAAATAATCAACACCAGCCCCAGGGAAAAGCAACACTGCTTGCTCCACAACATGTTTGAGCGAGTCTTCGCCGCTAGCTAAATCTAAAGGCAAAACCTTGACATCTTCTGGTGCATATTTACCTAAAATAAAGTAGAGTCAGTAACATCATGTGTCAAACAAGAGAGTTTCACCTTTTCCTTGATTCATTGTGTAAGGAAGTTGTACCTTTGAGCTCGCTCTTAACTCGATCCAGTTCAGCTTCGTTCCTCGCAGATAGAATAAGCTTGGCATCTAAACTTGCAAACTTTTTAGCGAGAATTTCCCCTAAATCCAACCATAAACATCAACTATAAGCAGCCACAATAAAAGTTTGAGAAATTTCTTCACAGGTAATCCTAAAAAACAGAAGTACCAATTCCACGGCTAGCCCCTGTGATCCAGACGACCTGAGCAAACCAAATCAACCAGAAATCTGAATAATTTACTCGAAAATACTCAGAAATTGAAATAATCGAAAATTATATCATTCCAACTAAAATTAACTTTTTTGTCAATCAATCCCAGTACCTTGCCTTCTATGGCTTCGCGCTTCACATGCTTCTTCGAAGTCAGTGTAAAATCCCCTACAGATAGCAAAAATCAATCATTTTTACAGAATCTATAACGAATTTTGATCACAACCAGAAACGAAAAGGAGTTACGATTGCATTAGAATTATTCGGAGTTATTACCATCGGCGAGTGCGAATTTGAAGAGCAGACCGAGAAGAAGAAGGAGTCCGAGAGATAAGAAGAGTAGAGACAGCATTTTTCTCAGTTTGAGCAACGGCGAAGAACAAGGTGGGCAAATCTCAAATTAATCCTTTTTTTTTTTAGACGCAATATAATGGGGCAAAATCTTAACAAAAATAGATGTTAGGGGCAAATAATATATTATTAATAATTAGGGATCTATGTGAAATTAATTCCTAAATACCAAAATCCTTTTACAAAAACTCTGGATGTCGACCAAAATTCCAAAATCTCTGTCCGCAGAGAGGATCGATTGAGGAGTGAAGCGAAGAGATAAGATAGAACGAAGATGGACGCTATAAGGAAGCAGCTTGATGTGCTCATGGGAGCTAACCGAAACGGCGACGTTCAAGAAGTGAATCGCAAATACTACGACCGCGATGTGTGTCGTCTTTACTTATCTGGTCTCTGCCCTCACGATCTCTTCCAATTGACGGTATCTTCCATCTCCATGTTATTAGTCATCTCTTTGAAAAAACCCTAATTTCACTTTTGGGCTGATATATTTAGTTAGAAGGGTGAACAAGAGAAGAGTTTTTAATGTATAGCTTAATGTTTTGGTTCTTGCTTTGTGTTTCCTGAGTAAGCTCGAGTTGATCGCTGGTATTTGTTACTTGATAGTGTTTTAGTGATCTTCAAATCCTTTGTTTTGTTAGATAATTAGATAACACTAACAGTGTGAAATTTTGTATCATCACGGTTATTATATCTGTAGTCTGAAACTTGTATTGCTTCACTGATATTTATGAGTGTCTGGCTACTATATTTGAATAATTACTGATGCTCTTTTGACATTTCTGTTATTATCAGAAAATGGATATGGGACCTTGCCCAAAGGTGCACTCTTTACCGCTTAGGAAAGAGTATCCTTTTTTTAAAAGTAATTATAGTAATTTTCTTCTACTGTTACATTACTAACCAGAAAAGTTAGTGGCGTTGTTATATTTAGTTTAGTTCTACGGTGGTGTGTGTTCTCTTTCGACTCCTGTTTTGCTTTAACTCGCCTTTAGATATCGAGAAGCAAAGGCAAAAGGTGTTGATAACTACGACAGGGAATTGGAAGATGCGATAGACAGGCTTATCGTTGAGTGTGATAGGAAGATTGGTAGGGCCCTTAAGCGTCTTCAGGAAGAGGATGCTAAAGCTGCCATTGCAATTTCAGTCTCTGAAGTCACTCAGGTGATCATTTGATTTATGTAATTCTAAAGTTTGCTACACTCAGGTCTGTATATTATCATTTCATTGTTTCACTGCAGACACCTGAAATTCTCGAGTTATCGGTGAAAATCAAAAAGAAGATGAAGGAAGCAGATCTGCACGGTAAATAAAAAGAATATTGTCCAGAAAATTTTCTTTGCTTTGTTTTGCGAAGACCTATTATACAGTTAATTAGGAGCGTATACTAGTTTTCTTATATACAAATCGATGATCTATGGATTGTATATCAAGGTTTTTGTTAATGGTTGTTGTCTGGTTATCTAACTTTCAGATGCTGGTAGTCTTAAAAAGTGATGATGTCCCTTTGCAGATCTTGAAGGCAAAACAGATCTTAAGATTAGGGCTCTTGAGTTAGTTGAAGAGATGAGGACCAAGAGAGCTGACCAACAGGTGAATTTGCTATGCTATTGATTTGATGAGCATTGTTCCTATTTACTTTACCTATGGTAACTGAAAAGTCCTTTGCCTTATTTTTCGTATAGGCGGTTCTGCTGTTGGAAGCCTTCAACAAAGATAGAGCATCCTTGCCACAACCTGTTCTAGCTCAGCCTCCAGTTTCAGCATTACCTCCACCTGATCCTCGCACTCAAGAAATGATAAATGAGAAATTGAAGAAGGCTGAAGATCTTGGTAAAGGAAATAACCTTAATTTGTTTGTGGTTATTTTGTATATGGTCATCTTAATTTATAGTTTTTAAGTAGCTATTGTAGTGGATTATTGAAACGGCTTAATATCCTTGTTTTTTTCCCTCCCCAATATGTGGGAGTTTGCACTGGCTTATCTAAGATTTCCTTACCTATAAACTACTTAAATTGTCTATCCCTAAGATAAGGAAATATCTTTCCTTTGTAGGTTATTATACCTATGTTAAGGAATCACCTGGACTTTGCAAACTTTGAAATAGCTAGTGTATGGTTATTTGTTTTCTCAGGCGAACAAGGAATGGTTGATGAAGCGCAGAGAGCACTGGAAGAGGCCGAAGCTCTTAAGAAGGTGTATTATCTTTCTTAAACTTGTTTTTTTCTCTCTACTTTTATTAGGCACTAATGCTGTTATGCCTAAATTTGTTTCAGCTTTCACTTAGACGAGAACCTGCAGCGGATTCAACGAAGTACACTGCTGTTGATGTGCGCATTGTAAGTTAACATTATTCCTCCCAGTGCGACCCTTAATATTCATATTGCTTGTCTGTTTATCAGTTTGTTTTATCAAAAGGACCGTTGAGTTCTGGAATGAAAACAATCGTATTTTAACGTCTAGGTAAAAATAGCAAAGTTAATAGACCCGTTTGATTTCTTTCGTAGAAGTATTCTTAGGACAGAAATAGAACTTCTTTGCATTCCCTGTTTAATGCATCTAAACATTTGTTTCATAATGTTCTTATATCATCTCAGACAGACCAAAAGCTGCGTCTATGTGACATATGTGGAGCATTCTTGAGCGTATATGACAGGTTAAGTTCCTTACTCAAATTTTCTGCTATATTGTTTCCCTTTAGGATTGAAAGGGAAAAGAAAAGCTAGAATTAGATTCTTGGGTTGATAAGTGGTTCAACTTTTGACGCCGGCTATTGTACCTCCTTTTTCACCAGCAGGCTTTTTGGGCAGGATTACTTTTGCAGCTATAATAAATGTGCGTTCTTTTCTTGATTTTATTGTGCTTGAAGGATCATACTGTTAGAGATTAACTAATGGAGCTTTTAACACTAAACTCTTTTTATATGATATCGTCAAATGATTCAGTATTTGTGAATGTTAAAGTGATATTTCGCGCTCTTTAGTGATCGTCGTTTAGCTGATCATTTTGGCGGGAAGCTTCATTTGGGTTACATGCTAGTTCGTGACAAATTAGCAGAGCTTCTGGTAAATAATAACATAATCTCTCTCTTTTGTGATGATTGATCAAAACTGTGTTCTTATACTATTCATCATTTTTTCTCAGGACGAGAAGTACAATGTGCGCAAGGAAAGGTTAAGTTTTACTGGTTTTAGCTTTCATTTTCATTGTTTTTACTTTTTTCTTTTTATGGTTTTTGATCTTTGAAATTGACGGAAAGTTGAAAACCATTCTTAGGTCAAAGGAAGGGAACAGCAAGGAAAGGGAATCGAGTAAAGACCGGGAGGTAAAGCGAGGAGCTAGTCGTGAACGCGGAAGAGATTATGACCGTAGGAGTAGAGACCAAGATAGGCACCATGATCGTGATCGTGAACAAGACAGAGACTATGATCAGTCACACTCAAGAAGCAGACGCAGGTCACGCTCCAGGTCCAGAGACAGAGCAAGGGACTATGATCGCCACAGGTATAGACCGGAGTCATGGTTGTTTTTTAATCTTTGAGAACTGCTATATCTTTCTTACAAATTGCTTATGTTCAAAATTTCTATGCAGGCGTCACAACCGTTACTAGATCGGTCTTGCGGTCTAACCGGGTTTACAAGTTACAAATGGTTTTAGGATCTATCCCCAAAACTTTTTTTCTCGACATGTATGTTGCTAAAGTTTGGTAGCTGAGATTTCAGAAAATTTTCAAATCCTTGTGTTAACTTACCACCAACTAAAGACTTAAAAGAAGAAAAAGAAGATTATATGTGACCAGTTAGTTCTGTCATCTGACAAATGTGTTTTACATTATTATCAAACAAAACAATCACACAAATATTTGATTTCGAAACTGTCTTTTTAACCTCGATTACACTTGATGTGATACTAATCAAAGTTATAGATCCGATAAATTGAAAATTATTTGATTTTGGAATTATCTGCGGTTGCAAGTTAAAACTCGTTATAGTAAAAACAAGATGTGAAAATATTTAATATCCAAATTGATCTTCTTGTCTCCTAGAAAACAAAGACTTATGATAACGACTTCTTAGAATTGAAAGCGGAGATTTATTAGCTTTATCCGCAGTATTTAAGGAGTTAAAACATTAAAGTTCGTAGAAAGTGAACAAAAAAAGAAGAAGAAGAAGAAAAAAATACAATATGACTTGGAAACATATGATATAGTAATAATAAATAACTCGAGGTCATCAAGTGAGATAAAGTCATATTCATATAGGAAATATGGAACGAGAGACTTTGGGATAAACGTGGGTGGCCGGATGACCCATAATGCGGCGACCCTTTGCGTGTTTAAAGATATAAACCAATGCTCCGACTGGCCATTCCACTATTCCGGCTGCTACAAACGCCACAAGTCCTAACGTTGGTCCTACCACTTTGCATCTACAAGGGTTTCCACCTGTTCCACACTGCACGCATATCGGAATCATCTTTGTAAAAATAATGTCAAAGAGATGAAATGTTTGTAGATGTTATAGAGTAATGATGTATGGTATATGAGTAGAAGAAGAAGTTGAAGATTAATGAGAGTTGCATTGTGATGTTTATATAGAGACTCAAGCGAATCATTTCAGTCTCTTTTAAAATTGTTGTTCTTTTTTTTTTTATCTTAAGTGTTTATACGCAGGGTCGGTCCTTATTCTTTATTTTTTCACTTTTGGCACGTGTTGCGTTTGAGAGCTGTACATGTGGTTTAAGGTGGATACGTGTTTTCTTCTCTTTAATATGTGAATGTGACAAAGTTGTTGTTGACATCGGTAATACTATTTTTTTGGGGTTCTTCACCCAATGCAACAAGATGGGCCTAAGATCGGACTCAAAATGAACCGGAGCAACCAAAAAAAAAACACACTGTAATCTAAAAGATGAAAGCAAGTCTAAGAGAAGAGACTAAGACATTTTTCAACTAGTCGATGCCTCTGATTGTAGTAGTGGGTCTTGGTAACTTTTCATGACCGTTGACATTTTTCCAATAAATTATCCTACTAATGTCGATGTCTCGTCGCTATCATCTTCCTCGCCCTGCTTCAGTCTTCAACTTCTCTGAATATAGCTTTTTTTTTAATAAAATTTTGAACTTATCTGATTAGTTATATCATCAATCCTTCTAAAGTCAAACAGGTTTCATCGAAGCCCAGGTTCAGTGGATTTTTTTCTTTTGTGTTTCTCTTCAAACAGAGATGGGTCTAACACAGATCGGACTTTTTTGGGTTCTTCACCCAATGCACATTGGGTCAAATCTGAAGACCAAAACAAGATGGGCCTAAAACAGATCGGACTCCAAATCAACCGGACCAGTCCATCTCAACAATCCTAACCTTAACGCTAATAGTAACCAGACTTTTTCAAGAATGAAAATTCCTTACCTTTTTGCAATGTAATTTGGTATGATTTGGTCTTCACCAAATGCATATAGCTGATGTATAGATATGACGCTGCATATACTGTACATGCACATGCATGTTGTTATATATATGCTTTAAGTCTTAAAAAATTAAAAGGCATTCCCATTAATTATCACCATGATCATGTTGAAACCCAAATCTCTAATTCTAGTCTTCTTATCCATGTTCTTCGTGTTACACTCCCTCACTAATCTAGCCTATTCCATTTCGAGTTCGACCATGGAACATACCAAAATTACAACTTCCCTACCGGTTCAAGACTCTTGCGTTAACTCTTGTGATCAGTCGCCGTCGCTGCCACCACCGAGGTCGGTTTACTGCAGTAGGTCGTCTTCATCTCCACCACCGCCGAAATACATGTACGTGACTGGTGTGCCTGGGGATCTCTACCGGACCGAACCGGATGATCAGTGGGGCTATTATTCTAGTGCAAACCGGAATTGGGTTAAGCCTCTCTTGGTTATTGTAATTGTGGGTGTTAGGATTGTCATAAATTTGTGAAAAGATTCAACTATCAAGTTTGTTAGCAATTTTATGGGTAGCTCTAATATGTATGTTCGAATTACTTATCATGAATAATTGAAAAATAGTCACGGTAAACGTTTGGGATACCTGTTTAACTGTTTTCTACATCATAAAAACTTCGTGTTCATATCCATTAACAGAAAAAAAAAAAAAAAAACTTCGAGTTCGATGTTTAGAATATTAAATAAAAAAAGACTTTGGTGTTGACTTTTGGTCCGTTTGGATAATTGACATTAGACATGCAAGAACTCCACTATCAAATTAATCATATAAACTAAGTCTAACTATAATAATAATATTATTTCTTAACAGCTTTTAAGTATACTATTATTGTTTTCATAGCTCTTTTCTTAATATTCAAGAAAAGACATAAGTTTTAGCTTTCTCAAATTTTTTTCTCTGCAAATTAATAAAATTTACGCTACAAAACAAAATTGCATATTAATAATGTAATCGCGCTAGAAACCCAGTCAGAATACACAATTTATTATCGGTTAAATAAATGAAAACATACTGTGTCATTTAATCTCCTGGCATAATTATTATTTTTTCCCTTAACGACATAATTAAATTAAATTGTATGAACTGTACTTAACAACTCTAATCGGAGCACTAAGAATATAAAATCGCTTTGAAAAGCAAAAACTATCATCACATTTCTTCCTTTCATTTCCCCCAATCTTCATATCCTTGAGCGAGTAGAGTCCGATCCAAAACCCTAAACCTCTTTCCCGCGGATTTTCTCCCCTTTCGCTCTTCGTTGTGAAAGGGAGCTGAGTCGGAGACCAAATGGGAGATCCTTTGGAGAGGTTGGGATCACAGGCATCAATGGCAACCGAGTCTGGCATGAAGGAGGACTTGTGCGTTGAGATCGATCCTCCGTTAACTGAATCCGTTGCCACCGCCGAAGATTGGCGTCGTTCTCTCAGCAAGGTTGTTCCCGCCGTCGTCGTACTCCGCACAACCGCTTGTCGCGCCTTTGATACTGAGTCCGCCGGTGCTAGCTACGCTACTGGGTTTATCGTTGATAAGCGACGTGGGATCATCCTCACCAATCGCCATGTGGTTAAGCCAGGTGCGAGATTTTACTGTTGAAATTTCTCATGGAAGAATCATGAATTGATTAGAAACGAGTTTAGGGAGCAGCTGGATAGGATATCAGAAATCATTTGCGATATTCTTGATATGAAACTTTAGAAGTGATGATTGTTATTCATAGGATACTATTGCTTTAGGATTATGCGATTCCATAGCTATTACCTGTTTGATTAGGTGGTCCACAACAAAGATCCGTGTTCTATCTAGAACGGCTTAGCTCGGCTTGGATGGAAAAGCCAATTTTCTGATTTTAATTTCTAGGTCTATATGGAGATATTTTGGTCATTTCTTCAGAGAATCTCTTTAATGTTCAGTGATTCATTTGTATATTCTTATCTTTCTTCTTCTGTAGGCCCAGTAGTTGCTGAGGCAATGTTTGTGAACCGCGAAGAAATCCCGATCTATCCTGTATACAGGGATCCCGTAAGTCTTTCATTGTGATCCCTATATTAGATTTCAGTTTCCCCCTTTTTCCTGCATCTTTTTTGAGCATGAGCGTATTTGCATCACAGTCCAGAATACCGTGGCTTTGCTTGTGCATTGTTATGTTGCCATATCGTACATATGACTCATGTTTAGTTGAAATGAGCATGCATTTGAAGAGCTAGAATTTGTGTCTCATCTTATTATTTTCACTTTGCTTTCTTCTTGTCTTTTCCTTCTTCATCAGGCTGACATTCTTTGGTATCCTTTTCAGGTCCATGACTTTGGCTTCTTTTCTTATGATCCCGGTGCGGTACAGTTTCTGAGTTATGAAGAAATTCCTCTTGCCCCAGAGGCAGCTTCTGTTGGACTCGAAATTAGGGTTGTTGGCAATGATAGTGGAGAAAAGGTAACATATATATTTTGGCAGATTCCTCTGTATTCTAAACCGTGTTTTTCAGTTTTGATGTTATAAAAGCCGTCTACATACTCAAGTTAGTTGTATCTCAATTTAAATTTTGGATGAGGTCTGGTCTGTCTCTCTATTTGTCAAGTTAGCTAAGTTACCTGTCAATGTCAAACTAAGGTTGCAAAAAAATGATGTTTTGGTGCATTAAGACACATTTATGGATAAGTAATGCTTCTGATAACTGGAGTGTGGATTTGCAGGTTTCCATACTGGCTGGTACTCTTGCGCGGTTGGATAGGGATGCTCCACATTATAAAAAGTATTTCTGCTTCACTGATCATGTTCTTATAGTTCTGTTTATTTCTCAACATGAAAAGTTCTTTGGTGTTACTTGATACTTGCATGTAATCTTCTTAAATTCATAGTGGGTAGTTGTTGTTGAAGTAGTAAGATATCATAGATACCTTTAAAATTTGTCAAGTTTTTTTTATGGTTACTGACTTTGTAAAAATATATTGATTTTGGTGCAGAGATGGTTATAACGACTTCAATACGTTTTATATGCAAGTAAGTGATTATTTCCTCTGTAATATTTATTACTTTTATTTTACTCACTAGCTTATTTGAACTAAATTGCATGCCATCTCCCCTGAGTCAAAACCTTGTTTTTTCATCTTTTTTAGCCGTGTTATGCTTATGGTTTTCCTGTTTCCACTACTAATGTGTGCCTCACTCGTATTTACTTTAAAATATCATGAGGCCATCAAAACTTGTTGTTTGTAACTTATTGTGAAATACTCAAGTATATTAGGCTACTGTTATTCGAAGTGTAACCCTTAGACATGCTACTGTTTGCTAATATTTTTATTTTGTGTTTATAGGCAGCATCAGGTACTAAAGGTGGCTCAAGTGGTTCTCCCGTCATTGATTGGCAAGGCAGGGCGGTAGCATTGAATGCTGGCAGCAAGTCCTCAAGTGCATCAGCCTTCTTCCTACCACTTCAACGAGTGAGCGATCTCTCTTTTTCATTTACTTGTAATGATTGTTCAGTTACTTTAGACTAGCTGGTGTAACACTTTTATTCACTGAAACAACCCAGTAAATGCAGAACAATATATCATTGTGTAAAAAAATAGCTTCTGCTTATGTCAAAGCTGAGAATTGATAAAGTGAATAGAGCAGAGCCTTCATGTGAGGGTTATTCAATGTGCAATGGTTCATGCTGGAAGTGCGCACAATGTTACAAATAAACTACACTTATATTTGAGATCTCTTCTTTTCATGTGTGGGGGCCCCTGAGGATATAGTTGGAAACACTGATAAAGTCAGACATGGTCCCTGATCTCAGTTTTAGTGTTTCTTGCAAATCATTTTGTATCCCCTAAATTATTTGAAGTTTAGTTAGAATTTTGCTTCGGACCTTTGATCAAGTATGGTTCTCTTGTTTGAAGGTTGTTAGGGCGTTGAGTTTTCTCCAAAAAAGCATTGACTCGTGCACAGATAAGCCAAAAGCAGTTCATATTCCTCGTGGTACGCTTCAGGTTTGTCTTCCACCTGTCGGATTTTGAGACTCTTCATTTGTAGAGATTCAGAGGAAGTTCTATCTCTATGATTAGATTATGAATTCTGGGGGTTGCTTATGTAAGGTTTTATCGGTTTTCTTGTGTACTCAGATGACATTTCTTCATAAAGGATTTGATGAGATACGGCGACTTGGTCTCAGGAGCGAAACTGAACAGGTACATGATTTTCCTTCCAACCATTATGTAGGGCATTAGCCTTCCTTGTGTTACGCAGTGACACATTAAAATATGCTATATCTTGGCTGTGTAGGTGGTTCGACATGCATCTCCAACTGGGGAAACGGGAATGCTTGTTGTCGACTCTGTGGTAAAAGCATTGCTTCATTATTAACATACAATACAATAATTACTTTCAAAGAAATGGATACTGTTTAAGCGTCGACTAAATTTAAAATTATTTCCTGACACGTGGTAGGTGCCAAGTGGCCCTGTTGATAAACATTTGGAGCCAGGAGATGTTCTTGTTCGTGTGAACGGCACAGTAAGTTATCTCGATTCAATCTTTTTAGTCGGGATTTTTTTTCCGTCTGCCTCGACCAATTGAGAATTGTGATATCTTTTTGCTGCAAAAAAAAGAACTGCATGGTTTAGAGATTAGTTATTTCCTGGAACCTATTAATCAGTGCACTTTCATTGTCCAGTTTATTTTTTCCTCGTTTGCCTAAATCTCCCTTTATGCATTTGATTATTATCACAGGTGCTCACGCAATTTCTGAACTTGGAGAATCTGCTTGATGACGGTGTTGGCCAGATACTTGAATTGGAGATTGAAAGGGGTGGACAGCCACTATCTGTTGGTGTATCAGTGAGTTCCATTCTTCTATTTCTAACTTTGGTTTTATGCGCCCCGTAGTTTTCTAGGATTTTGTGTTTAGTTTCTGTCCAGTGCCCAGTCACATACTGACTCGAAAAGTAGGAGACAATGCAAAGACTAGAAGTAAGATAAATGTAGTTATCTCTTCTCTTTTTTTTGTTGCTCATTAAATTTGTTCTTGTGGCTCTTTTCGTTTTACCAGATAGATGAAAGAGTTCCTCAATACCTTACATGTATTTCGTGTAGGATTTCAAAATTTGCTTAAATGCAATTCATGCTTCCTATCTTTCATAAAGATCAAGAGCCTTATGTGTTTGTGTATTTCCTGCCACAGGTACAGGATTTACACTCAATCACTCCAGACCACTTCCTGGAAGTAAGCGGTGCTGTAATTCATCCGTTGTCTTATCAGCAGGTAACTTAACTATGACTTGCAAATATATTTTCTGAAAATTTCTGCTTCTCTGTGTCTGCATGCATGATATTCTTGTGTCCTACAAGTGGAACCGTTGTCTTTATGGCTTAGGATTTACAGTCAGGGTATAATGTTTAGCGTTTATCTGTCATTGAATTTTCATGCTGATCTTGCCAATTGATTACTTAAAGCACTTTTCTTATTTTCAAATAAGATATTTAGCTGACATGTTAGTTGGTTGGCATGCTCTTTGTGAATATAGTAATCCTAACTGTATGATCTTGGAACTCTTTAGTGTACTATCAGTTGGAGAATCATTTCAATATGCTTCATTTTATTTGTAATAAATGCTTTGGATCGACTTTGTCCCCCACACTGGCTTGATATAATATCTGACTGTGGAAGTATAACTAAGTGATCTAGTGATGTGACTACACTACCTTCTGCTGATAAAGAAGCTTCCTCGCGTTTAATGGGCACTTTCCTATGGGCATTAACTGATCTTAAAAGTTATTGTTTTAACAGGCTCGTAATTTTCGTTTTCCTTGTGGCCTGGCTTATGTTGCGGACCCTGGGTAAGCCGCTCTACTTCTGCCGTCAATATTTTCACTTTTTTTTTATTAACAGGCTCCCAACTTTCTTGACTGATGTGTCAATATTCTTACATGTGAGCTTATTGTGAATGTAAATGATTATGTGTCTGTATTTCTGGATTTACTTGAATTATCTCTTTTCTATTCAGATATATGCTATTTAGAGCTGGGGTTCCTCGACATGCTATCATAAAGAAGGTTGCTAATGAGGACATTTCTGGTCTTGGGGATTTAGTAACTGTTCTTTCAAAGCTTTCTAGGGGTGCTCGTGTTCCCTTGGAATATATTTCTCACACTGATCGTCATCGTAAGAAGGTGATGTTCCTTGTTAAAAAATAATTTTGTTAGACTTCCTAACTCACTGTAAAAATATACTCGTCAAAACTTGATGCTAGCATTTATATATGATATTTTGTTAGGCTATCAGCATCTTCATTCTTGCATACAATTTGTTGATTCTGTGATGATATTACCTCTCTTCTTGGTGTTCCAAGTATGTGAATTTTTTTGCTACTGCAGTGCTGATATCTCTGATCACTGTCTATTGAAAAAAATATTATCTTTAAAACTATGATTTTCGCAGTGAATTTTTTGTGTTAACAACATTTCCTGTCACTAACATACTTGCTATCCATATTTCGTTTTGAACTTTATGATACTACTCAAATGAGAAGTACTTATTTGTCGGTTTCCATTTCTTGCAGTCTGTGTTAGTCACAATTGATCGCCATGAATGGTACGCTCCTCCACGGTTGTATACCCGTAATGACAGTTCCGGTTTATGGGATGTGAAACCTGCAATTGAACCTGCTGCTGTTTCACCATCTATTGGTAATAACGGCTTGTCTATAAGCCAACATATTTCTCTCTGCCATCACGATACAGAACCCATGCATGAAGTGAATGTTCGTGGGGTTACTGATACTGCAGCTATTATGGAAGCATCTAGTGGGGATGGTTCTCTGAATGATTTTGGCTCAGAAGCAAAGAAACAAAGAGTTGAAGATGATTCTTTAGATGGAATTGCCGCAAACGGTTCCTTATATAGCAGTGAATTTAAATCTGATGATGCGATGGCAACAGATAATACAGTTTTAAGAGACTTCGAAGGTGCAACAGCACTGTCTGCTAATGCTTCATTGGCTGAGCGTGCTATTGAGCCTGCTCTTGTCATGTTTGAGGTAAAGACTTAAACTTCTCTAGTTATCAATCACATCTGTTGAAATTGAATACTTCTACAAGACTGATAAATAATAATCTACGGATGCTTATAAGAAAGTATGAGCTGGTGAATTGAATTTGTGTCTTGGTTAAATATGTTTCTGGTATATGCAATTGTAAATATAGTTGTTATTGTGATTAAAGGCAACTTGCATCTCTTGAAACCATGTTCTCTTATACAGGTTCATGTGCCACCATCATGCAGTCTTGATGGTGTACACTCACAACATTTCTTTGGGACTGGCATCATTATATATCATTCTTCAAGCATGGGACTTGCTGTGGTGGACAAAAACACTGTTGCAATTTCTGCATCTGATGTTATGTTGTCCTTTGCTGCTTTTCCAGTCGAGATTCCTGGAGAGGTTAGATTGCCTGTTAATCTTTTAGTTCATGGAAGGAAGCTTTAGAACTGATCTTTCTTAACTGAACTGCAGGTGGTATTTCTTCATCCTGTTCACAACTATGCTCTTATTGCCTATAATCCGTCAGCAATGGATCCTGCTAGTGCTTCAGTCATTCGTGCAGCTGAGCTACTTCCTGGTACGTTGGTACAACTCTGTACCAAAACACCTTTGGGGAATTTTGATTTTGCCTCGATTTTGTTAACTATTTGAAAGTTCCACCACTGCTCTGTTTGGATATTACCATTTTACAGATGATTATGTCTTATTAGATCATGTATATGTTGTTTGGCTTTCAATTGCCTGTCATTTAAATTTTCGTTTTACTAGCCACATCAACGGCTTCCTTTTTCTAGCCACGTCAACAGATGAGTTCATGTTGCAATGTCTTATCTGAACAGAACCTGCACTGCAACGTGGAGATTCAGTTTATCTTGTCGGATTGAGTAGGAACCTTCAAGCCACATCAAGAAAATCTATTGTAACCAATCCATGTGCGGCGTTAAACATTGGGTCTGCTGATTCTCCCCGGTACAGAGCTACTAATATGGAAGTCATCGAGCTTGATACAGGTAAGAAATTCAGAGCTTTTGACATTTAATTTTGTTACTTTAGACTTGTTCAAATCTCACTTAGTTTTTTTTCTTGTTTCTTTGCAGATTTTGGTAGCTCGTTTTCAGGGGCGCTGACTGATGAGCAGGGGAGGATTCGGGCCATATGGGGAAGCTTTTCGACTCAGGTTCATCTTCCCACTTTGCAGTTCTCCTAATTTTGTGTCTCTTTTTTCTAACATACTGCTTTCTTGTGAATTGATCACAGGTTAAATACAGCTCCACTTCGTCAGAAGACCATCAGTTTGTCAGAGGTATCCCAGTATATGCGATTAGCCAAGTCCTTGAGAAAATCATATCTGGTGGACATGGACCAGCTCTTCTCATAAATGGTGTCAAAAGGCCAATGCCACTTGTTCGGATTTTGGAAGTTGAGTTGTATCCTACTTTGCTCTCAAAGGCTCGGAGTTTTGGTCTGAGTGATGAATGGATCCAGGTAAGCCTTTTGCTGTTTATATATTTAGTTATATATCAGCTTTAAATTCTTTATCATATCTATTTTATGTCTTTTCGCATTTAATTTTTTTCTTCAAGTGCAATAGTGAGTTAATACCATTTTTTAACAGAATGTAGTATACTTCATGTAGACAATCTCAAAACTAATTATTCTATTGATTGTTCTCACAGATTCTAGTCAAGAAAGATCCTGTTAGACGACAAGTTCTTCGTGTGAAAGGTTGCCTGGCAGGATCAAAAGCTGAAAATCTTCTGGAACAAGGCGACATGGTTCTGGCAGTCAACAAGATGCCAGTTACATGCTTCAATGACATAGAAGCCGCTTGCCAAGCATTGGATAAGGGTAGCCACAGCTATGAAAATCTCAATCTAACTATCCTTCGACAGGTGACACCATTAACTCCTGTTTCTTGAGACATCTTATCATTTATTTGTTTCTCTGTTATCACCTTTTATGTGAATGATCACTAACTGTGACAATAGTTCCTGTCCTTTTCTTCTGTATCTTGACACAAATAATTTAGGTTTTGAAATTTGGCACACGTGTTTATTTTGTCTCTTGTTGGTTTGTCAGGGCCGGGAAATGGAGCTCGTAGTTGGAACTGATAAAAGAGATGGGAATGGAACTACAAGAGCGATAAACTGGTGCGGATGTGTTGTTCAGGATCCTCATCATGCGGTTCGCGCTCTTGGATTTCTTCCTGAGGAAGGCCATGGTGTCTATGTGACAAGGTACTTAGTTATATAAGACCTGTTTATGAAAATCTCAAATTTGGTTCAAATGTAACAACAAGAAAACCTGATATCAACCAAATTCTTGGTCTCGACCAACTAGAATTCATCTGTTGCTTGGATTTCTCTCTGATAAATTCTGTTCTCAGATGGTGTCACGGGAGTCCCGCACACCGCTATGGCCTCTACGCACTTCAATGGATTGTGGAAGTTAACGGGAAGAAGACTCCTGACCTAAACGCATTCGCAGATGCTACCAAGGTTCACTTCCATTTACTTTTGCCCTGAATAAAAGTGATCCTAGCCATGACAATTTCTCTTTTACTCTGATTTGAAGTTTGATCTTAGATTGTTTCTTTTGGATTCGGTTGCTACAGGAGCTAGAGCACGGGCAGTTTGTGCGTATAAGGACTGTTCATCTTAACGGCAAGCCACGAGTCTTGACTCTGAAACAAGATCTCCATTACTGGCCGACTTGGGAGCTGAGGTTTGACCCAGAGACTGCTCTGTGGCGGAGAAACATATTGAAAGCCTTAAAGTAAAAGCTTTTTGGTAATTCTCTGAAATAGCTCTTACTCTCTCAGATGCTCCAACTTTGTTGTATTTCTATCAATATTCTACTCAAAATCTTCATTAGATCATATACTGAAAGCTATCACCACAATTTACAGAAAATCTAAGTAGGATTTTTACTTGCATCCAGTAAAAAGGACCAATTCAAGATTTTCTTATGTTTTGGTTTGTGTTTGTTTTCTTCTAATTTTCTATTATTTTAGTTGTGTTGAAATCAATCATTAGAAAAGATGGTTTTAAAACTTATTTATGTCTGAGATTTATGGACTTTAAATTCAAACCCAATTGATAAAAACGAAGCTTAGCAAACTTGAGAAAGCTCAAAATCGGAAAATTAAATTGATGAAAAGAGAAATCTCATAATATGACATGCCTCTGTAAATAAAAACATTATTATAGCGACCAATTTCTAGAGCGACCAATTTCTAGGCTTAAGTTGTTGAAAAGAGGCATACATTTCAAACTCTATAAATTAATACTCGATTCATTAATATCTCGCTAAATTAATAATTTTTTCGGATCCCAAATTATTATTTTGACTCAAATATCACTTCTATAAATTAATAATCTCGATAATTTAATAAAATATCATAAAAATACACTGATCCCAATATTATTAATTTATAGAGGTTTTATTGTACTTAACACTACGTAGAACCCATCATTGTCTTAAATTCCTCAAAGCTAATACAACCATCACCATCTGCATCGACGGCTTGAACCATCCCCACGCAGCTCTCGAGCGTACACCTCTCTCCGAGCCTAGTCATGACCACATATAACTCATTGGCTGATATTTTTCCATCACAATCAATATCATATAGTTTAAACGCATCCTTCAACTCTTTTTCCACGTTACCATCAGTACTAGAGTGGGCGGTTTGATCCATGCACGAAGCGAACTCGGCCGCATCAACCTGACCATCTCCGTTCGTGTCAAGCTGGATGAACATCTCGACGAGTTTATCTGAAGGAATAGCTGGAGATAGAGCATGAATCGCGTCTCGAAACTCTTCCCATGAGATCTTACCGTCTTTGTTCTTGTCAAACCTCTCAAAGATATCACTTATCGACACATTATTCCTACTCATATTAATATGCACTCTTTTGTCGATTTTTCATTTCTTTTTCTGAAGCTTAATTATGTGAAATGCGAAACACTGCGTCCTTATATAGGGATTTGAAGTTATTATTATATTCACGTACGCGTTTTACAATTTAGTTCGATTTATTTTATACTATGGGAAACATTGAATGTGGTTTTTAAATATGTCAATATATTTTTTTTTGTAAGAGAAATAGATATCTGCTTTTATATAGAAAAGAAGTAAATCCTTTTTTTCCATTAAAAGAAAAATCAAATATATATAATTTCCAAGAATGTGTGGATGTTATTCTAAAAATGGATTTGTTTCATTCTCAAATTAATTAATAGTCGTACGCGTTCAATGGATTAGTTAACTCGCAGGCCACTTGGGAAATAATTAAATTACAATTGACAAACCAGATTTGTTACAGTAATCAAGGTAACAAATGTGCAAATATTGAAAGACTTGTGAACCAACACAAGTGATTGAAAGAGAGGCAGAGGAAAATAATCACAAGATTTATTGGAAAAGCTTTTCTGAATTGCTTTATCTTTTTTCCTATTGCATCTTGAAGCTGTTTGATTTGCACTATTTAAACTTGGAACATAATAAAGGCACCAATTTGAGCTATATTTTATGCCGGGCAGATTCTCCGACATCCAGTTGTCTAAAGTATCCAGCCTCTCAGATGATGTTAACACTGTGGCGATTCCATTCATCAAAACACATGGCGATTTTCTTCTCCTCGTCAATTATGAAACTTAGGATTTTAAATGAAAATTCAGGTACCGTATTCACTTTCAAGAACTTGCTCCAAGATAACTTTTCTGTCTCAATTTTAGTCGTAATCCATATCTCAATAAGCTCATGATGCTGAAATAAAGCCGCAAGATTCTCTTCTCTAACACAAGATAAAACCACATTGTCATGATCCTCCCTAGCGCTAAACGGCAGAAGCAGAAGAGGTACAAATCTCTCTCTCGTAAAATCAAAACATACAATGTAAATGTCGTTACCTTTTTGCAGCACACCAGTAAGTGTTTCCCTTGAGAGTCCTCCATAAATCAGAGTCAAAATCGTAGATTTCATAGTCTCCTTCCAAGTAATACAAGTTCTGTTCTTTAAAACTCAAGATTTTGTGGCTACGAAGACAGGATTTGTTCTTCTTCTCCACATATCCGAGAGCGTAATCGTGCTTGTCCCATCCCTTCATAGGGTCGTAAAAACTTCTGGGTTGGAACCACCTTGTTTGAAAAATTCCGCGAATTCAAGCTGCATAACAATAAAAGATTTTAGATATCTCGACTTGTTCGTTTAGGCAAGTAAGTTTGCCTTTAGGCTCTATATATGGATCTCCATTGACGACGACGCTATTTAAATAAAGATTAGCATCCTTTTTCACAATGATCTGATCTGATACTCCCCTTCCCTTATTGCTTTACCAATGTGCATCTTTAAAAACCTGCGACTTTTGGTTAAAGTGTTCCAATTTTTGCAAGTTAATCCTACTGCTCTCATAGATATTAAAGGTGCCATAGAGAAAACCTCCTCTACCAACTCTCTTGGAAGATCGGAGATCATCGTCATAGCCCTTCTCTTCCTCTGATTTTCTTGCGGCTCAAGCTAGAGGCTGGGTACCATTAACAATAATTGAAGATACAGAAACCCTAAATAAAGCTGGGCCATTCGTGGGCTTATAAATATCTTTCGGGCTTTCTAATGATGTTGGAAAGAAGACTCGTAGAAGACCAATTCAGAATTATCCATTTTGATTTTAATGACTTAAATCTGATCCTATAAAAATTTGTTTTGTTGTTTTTATTTTTATTTTATTACTGTTTGTTTATGTTTTGGATAGAGACTTATAATTTATTTATATAAATAATTATTTTATTCAATTTTTAGAACAACTATAATATTTGTATTGATAAGTTATAAACCTGTAAAAATGTTTATACTAAGCAAACAGTTTAGTCTTTCTTAGAAGTCACCAATCACAATAGCCATAAACTCTTCAAAAGTCAAATAATCATCACCATTTGCATTCATGGCTCGAACCATCTCGGCACATCTCTTCTCAGTGTACTCCTTCCCGAGCCCAGTCATGATCACATAGAACTCATTGGACGTTATCTTTCCGTCACCATCAGCATCACAAAAAGCAAATGCATCCTTGAACAATTTCTCAACAGACGAAGTAAACTTGTCGACGTCGAGCTCGCCGTCACCGTCCATGTCAATCTCTTTGAACAGATTTTCGATTTCTTCTTGAGGATAGCTTTGGGAGAAAGCAAGAGCCAATTCACGAAACTCGTCCAGTGAGAGTTTACCGTCTTTGTTCTTGTCGAATCTCTCGAAAATTTGTTTTGCATACATTTTCTTAAGTGTATGTGTTTTGCTTGATATTCTTCGTTTGCATGAGAATTTGTGTCAAATTTGACACATTATGTTCTTAGTTTTATAGGGTAACCAAAATTTATAAAAAAAAATTGACAATCCAATTCATTATTAGATCAAAGTAAGAAAATTTGCATAAAATATGCGATTTTTTAAAACTTAGGATATATACTTGGAATATTTTGTAAAAAATATGTAGATCTTATTCTATAAATTGGATTTGTCCAAATGTATAATTTAACTGATTGAGCCACTTGGAAAAAAATTGATCATATACTTTTATTTTAATGCAAACATATTTAGATTTTCAAAATAAGAAAGTAAAAAATAATATATGTTTTTGTTTCAATTTTAATTTTTAATCGAAAATTATATGGGATTCAGTATGACACATGTTAGGCTTGTAATTTACCTTAAAATGTATAAAATCTCCAAATAATAGAAAAATTAATACATAGGTACTGGAAAAGATAATATATCTAAAATTTTCATTTTCAACTAAATAGTTTAAAAGAAAAAAAATATGAGAACAAACTTTACTGCTTTTGGAAATAAATAGAAAATTTATGTAATTTAAATTCATTTTCCTACAAAATTATTATAAATTTTTCCTTGACATGATTTACATGCATGAGAAGAACCAAACACATACATGAATAAGATTCATAAGATCGTTTGATCAATATCCACTAGATTATTTTCACACATATTAAAAAATTTAGTTGTTGATGAAATTCAATTAACATCTTGCATGAATGAGGATCTAACACATATACTAAGGAATTAACTCTTTCTCATATGATCAAATCTCCAAAAAAACAAAAAATAGAAAAACTAATATGAAAACATATCATATCTTCCAAATTTTCTAAAATAAATATATAGAAAATGTATATGTGTCAAACTTATCATCTCCCTTTCTGTTTAACTCTATAATCTTATTGTCATCAAACCAAAATAGAGAACAAATGGAAGGGGTGGTAATGTAATTTACATATTTACCCTTCCTATCATTTTATCTCCGTCCCCACTCGCCGACCATCGATCTTAGGCCACTCCCGAGGGATCTCCGGCTTCAAAAAAAAAAAAACAACCGCCGTCAAAATCGAATCAGAGATCGAATGGAAGATGCAGCAGCTCCGAATTCTGGGTCCGAATTTAACCCAGGACCAAGACGCGGCAAATCTATCGAAGAATGCCAGGACATGATTCACAGGAGTTTCCGAAGTAATATATTCAGACTTTTCAATTCACCAGTTTCTCAATCTTAATCCATTCGTTGTTTGATTAGCGCCTCTGTATTCTTGAGACATTCATTGATAAAGTTTGGGACTTTTCGAGCAATCTAGGGTTTAGGGTTTTGGAATCATACCAGTTTAGATTTCTTAATTCACTTGATTGGTCTGATTTGGGTTTTGAATGTTGTTTGATTAGACCCAATTGTGAAGTTTCTGATGGAGCAAATGGATAAATCTGGATGTAGAGTTGGTGATAATTTCATTAAAGCAGTTGTTTGTACTGGACCTGTTGCTGGAGGCTACACTAAAGGAAGAGGGGTAAAACCATTTCCAAGTTTCTTTCTTCGATACTATGCTCTCGAGCTCTTGGATTCTTGTACCTTGATACTGAATCTTGCTATATTCCTTTTGTTTTCTATGTTTCAAGATCACTGTTTGCAGTAACTATCTGACGATTCAAGATGAAGTGAACCAAGTAGTTATACATGAGTTAATCCATGCTTATGACGAGTGCCGGGCCAAGAATTTGGATTGGACTAATTGTGCTCATCATGCTTGCAGCGAGGTGATTACAATGTTAGATAAAGCTTTTAAATTTCGTTACCATTTTATATACTGTTGTTGAAGTTCTTGATGGGTTTTGGTGTGTGTGTGTGTATTCTGTAAACAGATACGTGCAGGTCATCTAAGCGGCGATTGCCATTTCAAGAGAGAACTTTTGCGGGGTTTCATTAAATTAAGAGGGCATGAACAAGTAAGTTGCTATGAGAGAAGAATGGCATTAGTTGGTTCATATAAACACTTGTGGAATTATGGATGATTCTTGTTAATATTAACTCGTATTCTTGGTTTTCGAAAGGAATGTATAAAAAGAAGAGTGTTGAAATCGCTTCGTGGCAACCCGTATTGCTCGGAAGTAGCTGCTAAAGACGCAATGGAAGCAGTGTGGGATACTTGTTACAATGACACTAAGCCTTTTGACAGAGCTCCTTGAAGGTAAGAGATCTCTTTAGACTCTCAAAAGACTTATTTTTGCTTCAAAGTTATGAGTTCAACTTCATCTTTGAAGATCCATATAAAGCCAGAAAAACCGTTGGATTTGGCCGTTGTTTTTTGTCCCATGTATTTCTCACACAATCCAACCTTTTGGCCAAGTTAAAACGATAATATTTGTTTAGATTCTTTACATTGTTGTTTGAAACAAAGGAAATGGTCTTGTACAAAATCTTGATTTCAAGTGGATTTTTCTTGAGAGTACAATTTTGAGTTATGGATTTGTATTGTACATACATCTCACTATAGCATACTTAGCCCAATATATCAGTTGTTTACTATTAAGACAAACGAATCAATCACATGCATGTTTATATTGTTATGAATAAAAGTAAAAATAAATTCACGAAAAAAATCCATTTTGGAATCCAAACGGATTCAAATTATTGCATAATAAAATATGATTTTGAGCTCAAATGTCACAAAATTTTAACTTATATCATCAAATATTAATCAATGTTTTTCTTTCACTAATTGTTTTCTTGGTAATAATAAGATGACAAAAAAAAAATTGTTTTCTTGTTTTAACAAGAAAAAGGAAATAAACAACATTTGTATTGATAGTTAATGGAAGACCAAGTCACATTCTAATTTTGGTAAATTCAGTTTTCTCATTAAATCGCCTAATTTAAAGCATAGCCTCAGCTTCTTCACATTCAAATCTCTTTATATAACACTTATGATCATCAAATCTCTCCGACCAAAACAAAAACAAAAACTACAGACAATGGCTGACACAACTGAAAAAGCTGAACATGACCGCATTTTCAAGAAATTTGATGCTAATGGAGATGGAAAAATCTCAGCGGCAGAGCTTGGAGATGCTCTCAAGAACCTTGGCTCGGTCACACATGAGGACATTAAGCGTATGATGGCTGAGATTGATACTGATGGTGATGGATACATATCTTACGAAGAATTTTTTGATTTCGCAAGTGCCAATCGTGGTCTTATGAAAGATGTCGCCAAGATTTTCTAAGTAATTTTTTCAGATCTATATCTATATGAAAGGATTTGAGATTTAATCATTTTAATTTGTTTTGTAATGACAATCATTTGATGACGTATGTTTTTTTTTCTTTTTTGTCTTAATTTCATGTAATGGAAGGTCTTGGATTGTTCTTGAAACGGATTGTAATGATATGTTGAAGAGTTCTCCATTTTTTTAGATATTGTCTTATTGGTATTGGCTGATCTAATTTTGTGCTTTAGAGTGGTTAAAATGCTCAAGAGCGTTGGTTCTAAAGAATTATGTATTGTCCAAGACCATTAGCCATCAGGGATGATTGAGCATGAATACGAATAACTGGAATGTAGTATATTTATAGAAATCAAAATTAAAGTTCTAGATAAAGTATAAAATACAGAAAAGTAGAATTATATGAAATGTGGTAAGTTTGATAATTTAGTTTTAAAAATCTTTAGATATGCCTCTCTTAAACAGAAATATAAATATAGTCAAATGTGTTAATTATATATACTTTCTTGGTATTAGCTCTTTACTTTTAATATACTTTTAAGCCTTTGAATTATTTAGCAAAAGATGTCCCATTTTATTGTTCTAAATATAGCTACACATAAGATAAAGACCGTATAACAAAGAATGGTTGGTAATTGATCTTGATATTGGGGACCAAACATATACTTTAATAATAATAAAAATGATCGAATCAAATCTCACAAATAACTTTGGGCCATCGACATCATTGTTCAAAAAATATCTTTTTACAACTAAAAGTTAAAACTAGAGGAAATAGAAGCCATCCCTTAAAAGTCTCCAACCCATTTTCTCCTAGTAATTTAGATTTATTGTTTTCTTCATACAATCTGCTTTATAAAAATACATACAAATGAAATTTTCCAAACAAAATATTGAGAAAATTTGGAAAAATACCTTGTTTCAGTTTTTTTATTTAAAAAATACCTTCTCTTTATTTAGTCTATTTTTAAAAGAAAATACTATTATTGTTTTACTAAAATACTCTTTAAAAAGTGAATATAATTTATAGAAAAAAATAATTTAAAAAATAAAATCGAGTATATCTTTTCTTACAGAAAAATAAAGATTTTATTTGGGAAAAAACGTAAAGAAAATATATTTAAAATCCCTTAAATATCTTTTATTAATCGACTAAAATAAAAAAATTTCTAAAAAATCACAACATCTTCTAAGGCTTTCATTTGAATTTCTGGACTAATTTTTTCTAAACTCAATAAGCTTCTAAACAATTCTATTTTTAGGTGAAAAATAATTTTTTTTTATCAAATAGAATTCAAACGAAAATTTTATTTCTGTTGTTGAAAAATTCATATTTGATTCACGTTGCTTATGGGAGCCAATGCTCTGTTTTTTATTTATGATTTGTACATGAATGTTGAAGGCAATGCCTAATTTAGAGTAATCATGAAAAAAATTATGTTTTAATTTTTTATGCTTCAAATGGTTATGTAAGTGGATTTTATTATATAAAATTAATAAAATATTTTTATCTCAAAATATTTTTTAAATAATAATAATAATAATAATTGTTATTATTTAGAAAATTAGTTTTTATTTATTAAAAATTAATAACTTGTAAATTAAATAAGGATAAAATTTTCATATCATATATATATATAAATATTGATTTAAAATAAATAAATGAAGTAGATATTTTTTAAATAAAAAAACATAAATAGGATAGTTTGCAAAAAATCTAAATATTTGACTGTATAAATATATATTAGATACATATTGCCACTCGTGTGAAGTATAAATATACACGTACTATGTAACCGTTGGCCAACGCCTTCTTCATACGTCTTTCTCTTTCTCTCTCTCCTTCTCTTTCTCAGCAGATCTTTCTTCTTTCTCCTGAAATGGACCTCGCCGGAGAAAGCAACAGCCTCGTCTCCACCGTTGCTTCTTCTTCCTCTTCCTCCGTTTCATCAATCGACACGAACCTTGATTGCGATTCGCCACGTGGCGGAGATGTAGACCACGAATTGCTCCACACGGCGGTTTCTTCGTCGGTGTCGGTTTCTGTTTCTTCGTCTTCTTCTGCTTCAATCCAGAGAGTTCTGAGTTTAATCCGATCTGAAGATCTCGATTCGAGGTTGTTTGCTGCTAAAGAGATCCGTCGGCTCACCAAGACGTCGCATAGGTGCCGCCGACACTTTTCACAAGCCGTGGAACCGCTCGTTTCGATGCTCCGATTTGACTCGCCTGAATCGCACCATGAAGCAGCTCTACTTGCTCTCCTTAACCTCGCCGTCAAAGACGAGAAGTACGTTTTCTTCTTCTTCCTCTTTCCCCAAATTCGAATTGTTCTGTTATACTCTCATCTGATTAGTTATTTCTCGGATCGGAATTAGTTAGATAATCACCACGTTATTAATCAAAATCGAATAATATTAGATTACGTGAATTAATCAGAAATTAAGTTAATTTTTAATAAGTTAATCACAATCTCTACGTCCAGAGAACACATGGAAGAATCCATTTGTTCTGACTTAATATTCTGTTTTCCGGTGAGAAAATTGAATCATCATTATTAAAATCAACAAGTGTCAATTCGTGACTTTTTGGTCGGTTTCGTGTAAGTTGATGATTAGATAATTGATCGGAATGGATAATCTCGATCGTAGCGATCTCTTTTTGTGCTTTAATCACTTCGTTTCATGAGATAGAGTGGATCCATCAACTTTTGTTGGCAATTGCTTTTTATTTGCTTGGAGTATACTCTATGTTTGCTTTCTTTTGAAGGATATTTATTACTGGGAATTCAAATTTTCTTAGGGTTCATCCATTTTTTGGGAACAGAATATTTCACCATACAGATACTCTTCTTTATTCCTTCTTACTTTTATTTCAACTATTCTTTGGTTTATGCGGTCTCTGGACACTTCTGGCTCTTCTTTTTTCCTTTGTCGTTATATTTTTGTGAGGTTTGATTGGTTTCTAGTTGTAGATGAAATTTTAATTCATCATCACAAAAGCTAGGAGTCATGTTAGCTTATTAGCTTTTACCTTTTCTTTTTCCCTTGTCTTGACATTCCATAAGCAAGCAAAGAATCAACTTGTAAGATAACACTAAAACAAGAATCTTTCTTTCTAATCCTCTAAACCCGCCGCAAATTCCCTCTTCTTTGATTCCATCAGAAAGAGAGGACAAAACTAGCCAATCTCGATGCTCTCTAAAGATCCAAGAAGACTTTTGATTGGCAGCCTTTAAATTTGTATCAAACTAAAAAAACAGAGGATGATTTAAGGTCAAGTAAGTTTAGTTGGAAATCACCTGAAGTTATCTAACTCGTTACTATGGGGCAGGTATGAATAAGTTTGCCTAACTTACTTTATTAGCTCTTTCCGTATCTGTAGGGCCCTGCTTTATCAGAATTAGTATTTTGTGAATTTCTGAATCTTTCTTAGTTTATACGCAAACGACTTTTTGTAGTCAATTTCTTCTTTGGTCTAAACTCTGAGATCATCCCTTTCTTTTATATAATGAGATCCATCTAGTGGAGAAAAGAGAAGGAGCAAGCAAAGTAGAGAAACTAAACCCAATCCTTTCTTTATCTTCACTTTTTCTCTTCTATATTAACATTATTAAATATCTTTCCTACTTTAATTGTTGTGTCCATAAACATTAATTAATTCAATCCATACCTTTAGGTCGGTTTGGTTCTCCTAAGAGGTTAGGATGGTGGCTACAACCCTACATGCTTTTATTACACAATTCATAGGACGTTGAAATTGAATACTCTAAAAGTCTTAGAGAAAGAAAGATTGCTTTTTGCCTATTTGCTAAGGAACATATGTGTCATTGTCTTCAAGAATATTCTTCTCTGAGACTATTCTGAGTTTTTGTTGTTGATTTTTCAATTTTCAGGAATAAGGTAAGCATAATTGAAGCCGGTGCTTTAGAGCCAATCATCAACTTCTTACAATCAAATAGCCCTACACTTCAAGAGTATGCTTCTGCATCTTTGCTCACTCTCTCCGCGTCCGCTAACAACAAACCCATCATCGGAGGTAATGGTGTGATTCCTTTACTAGTCAAAGTTATTAAACATGGAAGCCCACAAGCTAAAGCTGATGCAGTGATGGCCCTTTCCAACCTCTCTACACTCCCCAATAACCTAACCATGATCCTAGCGACTAAACCACTATCACCAATACTGAATCTTCTTAAATCAAGTAAAAAGTCATCAAAAACATCTGAGAAATGTTGTTCTCTAATAGAATCCTTGATGGTTTCTGGTGAGGAGGCAAGAACAGGGTTGATTTCAGATGAAGGAGGAGTTTTCGCGGTTGTGGAAGTTCTTGAAAACGGATCATTACAAGCTCGGGAACACGCGGTTGGCGTGCTTTTAACGCTGTGCCAAAGCGATAGGAGTAAATACAGAGAGCCAATTCTTAGAGAAGGTGTGATACCGGGATTGCTTGAGCTAACGGTTCAAGGGACATCGAAATCTAGGACTAAAGCTCAAAGACTTCTCTGTTTACTCAGGGACTCAGAAAGCCCGAGATCAGAGGTTCAACCCGATACAATAGAAAACATAGTGTCGAGCTTAATATCTCATATAGACGGAGATGATCAATCCGGTAAGGCAAAGAAGATGCTAGCTGAAATGGTGCAAGTTAGCATGGAAAAAAGCTTGAGACATCTACAAGAACGTGCTTCGACCCTTGTTCGTCCTTAAACCGCAACTTCGAGGTCTCTTCCAAGTAAAAAACCGTTGTTTGGTGATGAAAATTGAAGGATATATATGCCAGTCCAGTTGCCGGCGTTTTGGTTCTTAGTGACTGGTATTTTCTTTTTACTCAAAACTGTTCATAATAAGAGCTTTTTGTAAGTTAAAAAAAGTCTTCTGTGTGTACATTACTATAGAAACTTCTTTACTTAAAAAAAAAATTCAATGATGTTGTTATGCCCATTGGAGTACTCATTCTGGTTTATATGTAAACCGAACCTATACAGCCAAAATCGAAATGTTGGCTGATATATTATTTAAACTATCCATTTACTGTAGATTGAATTTCAGAATTAAGTTCATATATATTTTCCAGAAAAAAACTGAAAATTTTAAACGGAGTTTAGAATTAATCATATATTCAATGTATCACAGGCTTCAAAAACAATAATAATTTAAAATGGATCCACCAAACTCTTTTATGGAAGACCATTGAATTTGAGGAGGCTTATGATCTCATTAAAAGTAGAATAAGTACGTCAAGATCAATTTGACATATCTATATTACCTCATCGAACCCATACTAAAGAAAGCAAAAACGAACAATCTGTTTGTTCTTTAAATGTTTGAAAACAAAAATGTACACAAAATATTTGATGAAATCTTTTAACAATTGCTGACATCAGCAGAGCCGTAGCATGGCACAAGTAAGAGAAGCAGTGGCTGCGGCCCTCATAATATTTAAAAGTATTTTTGGCCCTAATTTACAGAAATTTTTTTTTATCCTAGTGGTAAGTAAGAATTTTTTTTTTTTTTACACCGAGACCCAAGTTCGAAACCAACTAATTTTTACATTTTTTTACACCAAGTCAAAATTCTTTTTGTTTTACTGCTTAATTTTATGCTACGGCCCTGGACATCAGACCTCAAAACTGAAAGTACATTTTCGATCCGCCTTTTCAGAAACGCTCACGTTCACTCCCCATGTTATCAACGAAACTGTCCAAAATTGAAAATAACACCATGATCTAATAAATATTTATTCATATATATTGGGTGAAAAAGAAAAAAAAAACATACAGAATCGTTATCCTCGCAAACATTTATTGAAAACTACTAGCTCGAGCTACGATACAAGATTTTTCACTCGTTCTCTCCACTCTCAAGGATACGCACAAGATCCAAAAAGATAAAGTTGTGAACATTTAGGCAAAACGGTTAAACCACTAAAAGCTCGGGTTAAAAAGTAAAAACATTACTAAACTTACGGTCCCTTTTCCTTAACTTTTGAACATTTCTTTTATATTCTTTTCTCGGTTTTCAAGCGATTCGTCTCTACCGCCGTGACTCGGTGGCTCCGGCGAGTTTCCACGCCGAGGTAGTGATGAGTGGTCGCGTCTGCCACCCAAGCATTAAGCAACCGTCATTTTCTTCCACTCTGTATCCATCTCCGGTAGCGAAGAGCGATAAGAGCGTGCTCGCTTGTTTAAACGCGCTGGATCCGAGATGAACCGGGTCAAGTCCGGCGGATCTCATCCGAATTTTCCACTTTGACAGTGTCTCGTGTCGCTCGACCCGATCGGTTCCTTCCGCCGCCACCACGTTGAGTATCTGTCTCCCTAAGTACACCTCTGACATGACTCGGTCTTGACTCGGTAAGCTGTAACTGTCTTCGAGCGAGTCGAAAAGGCTCGAGTAGTAATGAAGCGCTTCGTTGAACCTATCGAGGAAGACGATTCCGTTGTGATTCGCTTCTTGCTCCACCACCGTCACAATGCTCGGTTTCACAGCTTTGACGGTTGCGAGAAGCTTTTCGATTGAACCGGACCGGGCTAATAACCGGTGGAGCTCAAATACCGAATTGATAACTAAAGTTTCTGATTCGGGTCGGGTCTCGAACATTTCGGGTTCTAGATCCGATAAACTCTCTGCGGCTAAACCTTTGAATTTGAATTCAACGCCTAAATTCTGAGCGAATTGAGCTAATTTCCAACCTAATTGCTGAAGCGAATCCGAATTCTCCGTCTGCGGAGGTCCGATTCCGGTGAGACGAAACAACGGAGGTCCACCGGGTCGGAGAGCTAACGCTTGCATTAAAGCCGGCCACTGCATCCCTTGATTAATCCCAAAATCGATGACGTGAACTCTACGCGCCGTCGTGACAGCTTCTAGAATCGCTTGATTCGCCGTGAAATGAGCGAATTTCAAGTAAGGACAAGATTCGTAGAAGTGCATCTGCAAAACCTCTTCGAATAAGCCGCCTGAGACGTCCGTCTCCGCCGTGTAATCACGATAAATCCGACGAGCCAATGCTTGAGCGAAATAAGTAGCCACTTTTCCCATAGCTCCAGCCTGAGAAGTAGCGAGTGTTCCCACGCGCTTCACGAGCGCGTCAGCTAAGTTGAGATCCTCCTGCTGAATCGCCTCAGCGCACGCCACTAGTGCATGAACGAGTCTAACTCCGGTCTCCTGCGAGTCAACGAGCACCACAGACCGAGTTGACTCTCCCTCGGATTTGCACCAGGATCCGAGTCGGATCCTCTTGCTACTAGATTCCTCGTCAACGCCTTCTTCCTCCTCCGTTTTAAAAGCCGAAAGACCCGGAATTGCTCTCAGATCGTATTCGGATCTATCCACATAACTTCCGGTCGGGTCAAGATCCGAAGACGCCGGGTTGTTCAGCTCAGAGAGCATGGTCTCGACCCAGGTAGACAGATCAGATGGGTTATAATGAACAGTGTCGTTTAAAACAGTAGATCCAACATCGTCATTAGATAACACCATCTCAAGCTGCTCAAGCTTCAGTGCTACTTCAGCCATCTCAGAAGATCGAACCTTGTAGCCAAGAACAGCAAGAAGCTCATCCATGTTGTTGTTATCATCAGCTTTCTTATCCGCCATTGAAGGACCTTCATCTTGTGGTTGTGGTGGTGGGTCCCAGGTTTCTTCATGTCCTCTCTTCATCTTCCTAACTTGTGATGAGTTTTAGAGACTGATGAAGTTGAAAAAATAGAAGAGAAAGAGAGTTAGAGATATAAAGAAAAGAGTTTACTTTACTTCATGGGTAGGTAAGGTTTTAATGGGGATTGAAACAAAAAAAAAGGAATCGGTCATCTATGATTTGGTTACAGACTAATTGTGGAAAGAGAGGAGATTCTAAGAGGAACAATATATAGAACACGAGGGAGTGAGAGAGAGGTCCAATGAGAGAAGTGACTGTGAAGTGTGTTTAAGAGATAAGAATCAGAGCATGCCACTGTTGTTTGGCATCTGTTTCTTTTTCCCAACTCCAAGAAATTTTTACTCGTTTTTTTCTCCCACAGATATTATTTTTAAACATTGTTGTTATAAATGTGAGGGAGTGACATGTTTTAAATCATTTCAACACTGGTCAGTTGAAAATACTATTGCTATTTTCTAATTGCTGAGATTCATATGAATTACCGACCAATATTATATTAAAATTAATAAAACATGGTTCATTTTACATCAAGGGCTGTTTTCCTTCTATTTTTAAATTAAACATTGGGAAAAAAATGTAACAGCCTATTGGTTGTGAAATGTTATAATTCATTTTCCGGTTTAGCTTCAGTAATTATCTTATAGGTTTCAAAATTTTTGTTTAGTTGTTTTACCAATCAACTTTATAACTTTTAGCACTTTGGATGTAGTGTGCTTTCGTCATATTTGTTGGTAATATTTTTAAAGCTTTGAAGTATAAAGTGTCTTTCTTTTTTTTAATAGATTGCCATAGTCTTATACAACGATTACGACTTAATTGATCTTAAATGGCATTAAATAATTGTCATATTCTTGCATACGACTTCGTTGTTCTTAAAACCCAAACGGCACCAAATGCGTGTTAAGAAAAATGGCACTTAATGTCCTTCTCTCAAAGAGCTTTTTTCTCCTTATCTACACAAGCAAAACAATTGAAATTTGATTATCAAAAAATTAATGAAAACTGATAATATTGAATCCTAGAAATATGAACTTTACATATTATTATTTTCTTAATCATATTTTACTGGATTTCTATAATTTTAGAAAATAATATAGAATTCAGCTTCAACAATTAAAAATATGATAGATGTGGACAATTTTCTTTTAACAACTTATATATTCTATACTTTAGTTCCATATTTCCATCCAACACATTCCGTGTTCTTAAAATCGTGAAATAAATATCTTAATGATCAAATATAAAATAAAATCAAATTGTAAAATCATACTTACGATCTAGACACCGTTATATTCTAAAGTCAGGCCAAGATGGTGTCACAGATTTTAAGTTCGACAATATATTGAAGCAAAAGAATCCTATGCTGTTTGGATTAAACGATATATCTTCATAGCAAAAGAGTACTGTCTGTTTTCAGCATGTTTTAGTGTCATATGATAAGTTTTAAAAGGATGGAAAAAAAAACCGCTTTCTTTCTATAAAAAAAACTCCCTCCATCGTCCTCCAAATCTTTTCATCACAAAGTTTATGATCTGTATTATTTTCTGGCCGGCATCGGCCTTTCCGATGTTGGTTGTTGTCATCTCCTTTCTTTAATTTCAATTATAGTATAGATTTTAATTCAATAATGGTGTATTTAGTAACAAAACCATGGACTCATTTGTATGAGGCTTTGTTTAGTGCAATGATACGGCAACAATGCCGGCATTTGAAATCAGATTGTGTATTTGGAGGTCTTTGCCTAAAACATTTTCTCTGATGATTTCATCAAATTGCATGTTGGTTAACTTTGATTGGTGTCAGTTCATATGGGTAACCGCTTCTTCTCTCTTTAGTAGAGTTTCTTTCAGGCAATATTATCTCCCTTGGTGGTTTGGTCGGTGTTTGTATTGTTGTGTTGATAATTTCACCAGTGAACTCTTTCAAATTTGGGATCCGGAAATTTCAGTATTGAAATCATTGATCTCCATAAAATTTATGATAGTGATTGCCAATCTCAATATTCGAGGAGAAGCATATACCTTGGCCAATACGAATCGGCAATGGAAGAGAGAGATGATAACACAACATCAATCCAACTCAGATGAAAATGGTATATCTGAAAAAGTTCATCCTCAATCAAAGAGTACATCATCAAGACTCACGATCAGATCGGTGTTATTAAAAGAAGTTTTTGACAAATGCAAGGATGTACGAAGTCAAAGCGATATAAATATGAAGTCTACATTATTGTTAAGGATGCGAGTACAGACTAATTGGTATCGTGTCAACATTTCAAAACATATAACGGATGCAATGGTGTTTTTCTGGTACGATTTGAAAAGCAAAAGAAGCAATGCCAATTTGGCATACTCATCGTATCAAAGTGAGACAAATAGAAAAGAAAGACGATAATAACATAAAATGATTGCTAGTGAGTAGGGCTTATCTCGAAAGGAAGCAACGTTCAATTTCGTTTTTTCTAATATTTTGTCTTCAGTGTATGACGCATATTTCTGTTTATGTAATAATTTGTAATTCGATGGTTTTGTATTCGATTTTATAATACTTTTTGTTTTTTTATATTTTAATGGAATGTTTTTGTTTTTGTCGTAAAAAAATTAAGTTTTAAAAGATCTAATTATGAAACTAAGTTATCATTAGATAACTAATTATTTAATCGGTCTATGAGACAAGTCGAAATCAAATACATAAAATGATACATGTATCATTTGAGATAAAACTACGGCTCAAGTATTTGAGGCCGACACATGAGCAACTTTTCATGTGACACGTAGAGGAAGACATAGCCTACGAGACGTTCACACTTTCAGTAATTTATTTCATATTTCTTTCAGCAGTTTATATACCCCACACATATACACATCAACATGCATAATAATTATAGTTTTTTGAATAATTGAAAAACCGTAAAAGATCCTTTTGAAAATATAAGAAAATAAGAAAAAAAGTGTTGGGGGATATTGTCGTATGGTCTCAGTCGGAGCTACAAGAAATTGATATTCGTTGATGTGTTTAAAGTCACATGGTCCATGCTTTTCCATTTTTAGGCGTTTGATGTAGCTTGTGTCTATACTGGCCGGTTTTGCTTTTGTGGTTTACATTATTTTGTTTACTCAAAACTAAAGTTTTAAGTTATTTGATACTAAATACTTTAATAATTTGAAATTTGCACGATGTTCAAAACTCTTTATCAGCGTCATTTTATTAACACCTTTTAACCCCTTTTTTTTCTTGCACACTATCTCTCAGTTTATTATCAAAAATCAAAATGCATTTAGTGAGTATTCAAATCAAATTCGCCACTTCGACGCCAGTTGTCATGTTCTCCATTGTCATTTTCTTCATCATTCAAGAAATCTTCTAATGGTTCCTTGTCCTCTCTCTTGCTACTATTATTATTATTATTCCCCCAGCCATTCATCATCATCATCATCTCTTCAGGATTCATGTTACGTCCTTGTTGTTGTTCTCCATGATTCCCAATCGCATTAGCTCTCAATGGATTACGAGCCATCATCTCATTATAAGATTGCTGTGACTCTGCTACCCTCAATTGTTGTCCTGCTGCTTGAGCAAAAGCCGTCATTCTTAACCTCGCCTCTTGAGCAGCCTTCTCTCTATCCTGTTCCGATTTCAGCTCCATATATCCATTTCTCTCGTCTTGAAGCAAATGTTGTTCAATCATCAACCTTTCTTCAGCTCTGAGTTCTCCCTCACTTCTCTTTTGAGTTATCATGTTGAAAGCTTGAACTTGTTTCTCAAATGTCGCTGTGAATTCTGCAACTTTGGCTGCTATGTTGTTGCCCCATTGCTGACAACGGGATAGTGTCTGCCCTGTTGGATCTGAATCGAGGATTTTGTCATCTTCTTCAGCTTCGTAATCTGCTACGACGTGATAAGGTAACAATCTGCATAAATGGTTGAAAAAGAACAGAGAAATAGTAAAATCTCACATAGAGAGAACAATGATTAATCATTAGCAATACAGCAAAACTTCATAAGAGATAAGCATAGAAGATGATGAATTCAGCAAGAGAATAAACATTTCATATATATCAGCAACATACACGATGTCACACAGTATTGAATTAGAAAATTTTTCTGGGATGCTATAATTTTATTATTTTAAACACAAAGGTGAAGGAAAGCATCACACTCTAGTAAAGCAATGAAAAAGATGAGAATTGAGAAGTCAAATCAAGAAAACAATAGAGCCTATTTGAATATTCGTCTACAGAATCTTTAAAGCTAGTCACTACCAGAGATCAATCAGTTCAAAGAAAACTTTTAAGAAATAATTATACCCATCATATAAGATGAAAAATCAATTGAGAGAAACTGAACCAAAAAAAAAAAACGAACCTTTCACAAGCATCTTCGAGAGAAGCGAAAGGTCGTTTGAAATCAGGGTGACAAACACGCCAAGCGTCTTGGTAAGCCATCTGAATCTCCAATTGATTTGACGGAGGACGCATCAATTTCTGCTGTTGTTGTTGTTGCTTCTGCCTCATCATCATCATTATCTGCTGATTCGCCACATTCTGCTGCTGTTGCTGAAAGTTCTTGCTTTGTTGAATCAAATTAGGGTTAGGGTTCTGAAGAGCCGGATCAACGGGTGGGTTCTGCATAAATCCGGGAGGACAGAAATGAGGATCAATGTTCGACGGAAACCTAGACATCGCCGCCTGTTGCTGTTGTTGCTGCTGCTGTTTCTGCAATTGCTGCATCATAAATAACTGTTGCTGACGCTGTTGCATTTGTTGTTGCTGCTGCATTCGAAGCATCAGTTGCTGCTGCTTCGATTCCTCCATTTTCTCTTCGGTAAATTTCGAAACTTTTAGGGTTTATTGTTTGCAAATGGTGGTTCTACTTCTCCGCCATGAACATCGGAAGGAAGCTAAAGTATTGGTATTTATACTATAGCCCATTAAAGGCCCAACTTGTTTTAACACACTGAGAAAAGTAGTTATTATACATATTATAACAACCAAACCCAATGGGCTTTTTACAAATCATTTTCTCCTTGGAATCATGTTTGCCTTGAAAGGGTTTTTCATGACCATTGTGATGAATTGTTGCTTTTCAGATAGATCAACCTCTTCACCTTCCACACAATTCCACTCGTATTTCCAAACCAAATTAGCCACATAGTATTCGAGATGAAGCAGCGAAAGGCTGTAACCGGGACACATCCGTCGTCCAGCTCCAAACGGCATCATCTTGATCTCACGAGTCCCGGTCATATCAAACCCATTTGCTTCCCCGTTCTCTAGAAATCTTTCTGGTTTGAACGTTAATGGATCCTCCCATATTTTTGGGTCCCGACCCATTTCTCCTACCATGAAGTTTATTGTACCTATCCGACACAAATAGTATGTATACATTTATGATTGGACTTAATTAATGGGGGTAAAAATAATGGTTTCAAAGGAATTTTGTGACCTAATATTATCATACTAATCATGAAAATTGCGGTCTTCATGATTTATCTAGTGGAACTATCTATCGCTTTCACTATCACAATCAAATACTAACACAAACAAACAATTGAAGATAAGTTGTGGTGAGTTTGGGTGAACTAATAATTTATTTCCAAAAACTTAATTATAATAAATCTTCCTTATATGTTTCCAGTTTTAAAAATTTGAAACATTTGTTGCTATGTATTACTAGTTTCCCAACTTATTGTGTTAAAATTTTCAAATATGTTAGTGGTTAGGGATTATTTGTTAAATGGCCTAAATATGTATATAAAAAATTGAATACCTTGGCGTGGAACGAGGAATCCAGCTAAGACGGTGTCGTTGGTGACCTTATGGTAAGACAAGTAATGACCAGGAGGGTGTCTTCTTAGACTCTCTAAGATCACAGCTTTCAGATAACTCATCTTACCCAAATCCTCTTCTTTGATCTCTTCTCTTTCTTCTTCTTCTTCTCCGGATAAAACACTCTTCATTTCCTCATATACTTTCCTCTGTATCTCTGGGTACTTCACCATAATCGCCATGATCCACTGCATCGCCGTCGCCGTCGGATCTGTCCCTGCGTTAAGAAACTCCGAACACAGACTCACGATCTCCGATTCACTCAGTTTCCTCTTCGTCCCTTCTTCTTCTCCTTCCTCCGTCGGAATCTCTAGACGCATCAACGTATCTACGTAACAGAGAACATCTCCGGTGTTTTCTTTGCTTCGAGCGTTCACGAATCGGAGTATGACGTTCTCCTGTGATTTCCGTAGCTCTAAGAACTCTTTCCATTTTCGCCGGAGCAAGAACTTAGTTACGCTTGGGAAAATGTTGAGGACGCTGAATTTAGTGTAGCTAATAAGCATTTGGTACTGAGCTTCTTCGATTTCTCTGATTTCTTCTCTACTCAGTTTCTCTCCGAAACATATCAGAGACAATAAACAGAACATGGCGTGACGGAGATGATAAAGCGCATCGGAGACATACCCTTTCTCTCTCTGCTCTGTTTCGAAGAGATCGACGAGAATCTCCAAAGACCATTTCCTCGACGGCGCGTGTGATTTCACGCGCGATGGTTGGAGGATTTCGGAGGTGAGATTCCGGCGAAGTGTTCTCCAGAGAGATCCGTAGACGGAAGAGTGGATGTCGTGTTGGTTGCTGGTGATGACCCTGGTGGTGGGGAGAGCGAGAGGACGGTCGGCAAAAACGGCACCGTTTTGGACAAGGGCTTCGTGAGCGAGTAATCTGTCGGTGACCCAGATGGAAGGTTTTGAGCCTACGTGGAGTGTTATGATTGGTCCGTGACGGGAAGCTAAGTCACGTAGAACGCCTTGGAAATCGGAGAAGCTGTTTTTTTTAAGCCACATGATGTTTCCGATGATCGGTAGGCGAGGTGGGCCCGGCGGGAGTTTGTGAGTTGGGGAGAAGAAGATGAGTTTGATGAAGATGGAGAAGGCCAGAGAGATCACGGTGAGGAAGATGATGGTGATGATCTCCATTGTTGTTTGCTCCTCTTTGCTTCAAAGTTCTAACTCAAGCTGAAGATGGAAGAAATAGTAAATATTTCTATAATTTATAAGAAAAAGGTATGAATCTAAATACGAAATCGATTCGATGTGTTTTTTCTTTGTCGTTGGTGAAATGTTATGGATAATATGTTTTTTTATTTTGTGTTCTATCTTGATTTGAAAAGTAGTACTATGATGATTGGAATTTTTTTTTTTTTTTAACATACTCCAATATACGTCTAGGGTCTACACGAAACGAAGAGAATTTGACAAGTGACAAACATGTAAAATGTAACGTGTACGTTGCTGCGTTTTTGTGTATTTTTCTCTCTTTCGATCGTGTAATGAATCCAAAGCTTAGGTGGGGTTATTCAACATTGTTTTTTAATAGAATTGGTTGTATTTTAAAGATACAATCAAATCATGTGTTATTTAATAATGTATTTAAAAAACTACATTAAAATACAGTGTTATTATATTAATCATTTATTTATTGTATTTTTAAATACATTAAAATCAACTGTTATTTAATATAGACTTGATTTTGTTACATTTTAGTTAAAAATAATTTTAATATATTTTTCTACTAAAACATGAATAAACAAAATACTTACCATTTTGGCTAGTATGTCGTAATACATAGCCGAAACCCTGACGGACACCACTTTTGAACTGCAAAATCGATCACATCATCTCTTTCTCTCAAAGGTATGTATGGTAATGATTGCTTCATACTTCTCTGATTCACTATTTTTTGCTAATCGATTCAAAGACGATAACCATTGATTCAATTTATCGGAGACGACATGGTGTCAGATGCTACAGAGATGGAGCGATGGTGCATAGTGCATAGTTACCACATGATTGAGTTTTCCATAGATACTTCTGACTGGTTAGCAATTTCATTCCTCTTAAGTGACCTTATTGCCATTTAATAAAGTTCTGTTTTTATATTGCTTCGCTGTATGATGTTTGATTTTGATCCTTCTAACAAAATATTAAAATAGTGCTTCGAAGAAGAGGTTTACACAATAAAATTTGTTATGATTCTCTCTTCCGGTTGAATTGTACTGCTTTGTCAATGTGTTTATAAAATTTGAAAATATGGACAGTTATTTTATTTTCAATAATTTTTAAATACAAGACAATATATTCTAAACCCCACGTATGAGTCTTGAATTCAAGGAAATCCACTAACTGGATTTAAAAATTATTTCAATTTAAAGTCCAATAAAATCAAGTAAAAACCACATTCAATAACAGCCCCTTAATAGTTTCAGTTACTTTGTAAATTTGTAGGTAATGTTTCATCCATCATTCAATGTGTTGGCCTGCAAACGTGTTTTCCATTTATTTATTTTCATACTTGTCGTTAAAAACAATGTTACGAAATTTGGACCACAAAATTTCACATATTTTCACAAAACAACTGGAATTGGAAGAATAAATTAGATGATATTCTCCGATATCTAAATGAAGGGACAATTATTATAGAAGTTTGATTAATCTTTAAAAATTTACAACAACCAAATATAAAGATTAAACTTTTACATTACTGATGTTAACAAGAGAAAAAAATATATATTACGTTACTGATAATGTCTCGACTGACCTATTAGAGCGAAGACATAATAATAACTTTCGGATTTTTGGTTCATTCGTTAGACACATTTAACACATCATCCAGCTCTACTACGAACCTCTCCATCGCCCGTACCGGTAAGCTGATCGCCACAACAGTCCCTGTCTCACCTTTTTTATTCTTGAACGGCACGTAGAAGCTCACTCCCGGAAAAACCGCAATACCGGCCTTAGCGGTTCCACCGTACACCGGCTTACCCCACGGACCGAAATCAACTTTTCCTAAACCAAAATGTCTCAAATCCGATATTATATAGTTCTCCGCCGTCACAAACATAGGCCGGCCTCTAGTCGCCATTAGAGCCATCACCGAACGGACGTAGTCCTCCGTCACGCTTGACTTTATCTCTTGTATCAACCTCAAAGCAAACTCAAGCGGTTTCTCCATTAGATCTTTTGCCGTCGCTATTGCCGCAGGAATGACGAAGACATTTCCGTAGTAACCAGGAGATAGCGGAGGGTTGATAAGCTTAGAACGCGAGTTGATAATGCACGTTAGCCGCATCTCAGTGTTGGGGTCAGGACTTAAAGCAACGGTCCGACAACGCCACAAGAATGACGTCAACGCTTCAAATGAAGTATTGTGGAGATCAAACGGAAGGAATTTACGTATAGCGGAGATGTCTTTCGTGCTGAAAAAGAAAGACCGAGTAACCAAATGGTCTCCCATGGCCACCGTATCTATTTCCACCTGATCTTCGTACTCACGGTGCGTGTGGGTCACACGCGCCTCCGAAACACGGTCAACAAATGTCGGTCCCAAACAGGCGGAACCAATGGCGCGTGGAGTCCTCACACCAACTCGCTCAGTGATTTCAGAAAAACGGACAGGCCGGATCCGTCGGTCACGGTGTGGTTGAAACGGAGGGCGAAGATAAATCCACCGCATGTCAAGAGCGTGATCTGCACGTGAATCCCTCTACGCAAACTAAAGGCAGGAAGGAACCAAATTCTTTTAAGGTAACACAAAGTGTAGGGGCGTGACACGCACGCAAGAACCCTTGGACTAACCTGGACGAGAAGCAGAGGAGTGTTGAGCACATCACTCGAACCTTCCACGTCGAAGAGAAGCTCTTCTGAGCAAGGGAAAGGAGGGAGAAGCTCATTAGCTTCCTCCAACTCAGCAAGCGTCACGTCAGCTTCAGCCTCGATGAATAGAACGCCTTCTCCGGTACAGTCCACCGCGAGTTTCCGGTTTGAAAGTTCCCGGAGCCTACCAGCGAACGGATAATAGTAAACCAGCGTCTCGGAAAGGGCTCTCCTGATCACTTGGACCGGATCATGATTAGTTGTAAGGTTAGGTCTATAGAAAAAGATAACAGGAAATTGAAATCTTAGTCCTTGTTGGTCGTCAATGTCGGAGAGAAGCTTGAGCTCTCGTGGCGTTGGCTTAGCTGGAGTAACTAGCTCCGGCTGCCGGCGATGCACCTTGAAGGAGAGACCCGTGGTGGTGGATGGTGGTAGAGACACTTGATGGTCGATGCTTTGAGATTTTGAGGATAGACTAACGCAATGCACTCTTATTTTAACCACATAAAATATAATGAACGTTTTAAAGATACACTAGATGGTTTGTATTTGGTACGATGATTTTTTTATTGGACAATGGAAAAGTATTTCCATCTGAACTCATAAATAAATGTTATATTTCAGTGTCTCCGGGTGTATTGTCTAAAACATTATTAGACAATAACCTCTGTAAAACAAATAAAACACATCAATAGATAAAACGCTTAGGCTTACAAAAATCAGCTAACTGACCTTTTATTTGTTTAATGTGTTTTCTGTTTTATGAGTTGGGCAGAATGATTTATTTCTATATTTTAGCATGATGATTTTTAATAGCACATATGTTTTTTGGTGATATTTCGTTTTCTTAACACAAACTGACAAAAGTATACGAAAGAAATACCACCAAGTATATCTAGCTTTCAAATTGTACCACCCAGTAGATATTTTTGTAATCATCTACAATTAAACACAAGTATGTGATTGGCTGTATTCATCGGAAAAGGACAATGAACAGATAAGACTCCTTTTTTTGTGTGTTAAATTGCAATAATTATTATTGAAACACACCTTTTGAATTTTACACTAGAAAAAAGACGACATAATTCTCGTATAGCTGTTTGGTTCCATCACATAATACAGCAATTTGGTGAGGACTCGAGCATCTCTGGAGATCTGTAGATAATATAAACATCAAACATTGGTTATTTTAGGGTCAGAAAGATCCATTAAAAACCCAATTGAGAAAATGAGATATCGAGTAAGAGGGAGACTCACATTTGGCCTAGACTTGCAAAATCAAACCCGGGATCGATCTCTTTAACTATATCACTCGGGGGTTGTCCGCATTCTTGCATCTTCTGCATGATCTCCATTATCTTAGATGAATTGTTTGGTTCATTCTCGTAAACCGCATTGAGTTCTTTGATTAGTTTGTACTGTTGTGAATAGCGTTTGTAGTCTTCTTTGCTTAGACTGGCTTCATTCTCTTTTAGCCATTTGGGATATCTAGCACCGATCTCTTTCATTGGTTCATGGAGAACATCCTTTGACAATAGCTGTTGCATCATCGTTTCAACTATTGATTCCAAGTCCTATGCAAAAAAAAGAGGAGAGTTAACAAAGCTACCAAGTAGAAGCTCAATATAGCCTTAACATAGCATAAAGAACAAAACTCTACCCAACAGCGACCAATCTAATACACAGCAGTTAACTCATAACTTCAAGAAGACACAGCATAAGAAGAATCACACATTGGTTCCGCTCTGTTACTAATATCTAGCTGTATTAGTTTACCTTAGATCCAGTAAGATCCTCGAATTGCTTGAGAAAATCCTCTACCATTCCATCCTCATCAGAAGCTGGCTGCTGCTTAGAAGAAGAAATAGATTCCAATCCTTTGACAGTTTCTCTAGTTTGTTCCCTAAGCTTATCAAGAGCTTCAGCAACATGATCCTCTTTCGAAATTTTCTGTTTTCCTTTCTTCTTGCTTCTCATATCTGGTAATCCCATTCCAAGTCCTTGAATTCCACTAGGTAACGGATCCCTGTCTTCTTTCTCCTTCTTCTTATTCCCATCTTCCCTTTGATTTCTACAAAGGCACATCCCCAAAAACTAATCAAACATCATAGAAACCCAGAAATCTCTAACTTGGGAAATGAAAGTCTCTAAACTCAATACACAGAGCTGTTCATGTCAGCAGAACCGAGACAATTATGAAAAGTTTGAGACTTTGGAGGTAAACAGATAGGATAAAGGAGTAACCTTTGAGAAAGATTGAGATCTTTGAAATCATCCAATGCGCCTGAGAGACAAAACCACAGAGAAACCCCAAAATTCTTACCGAATCAATAAAAACCCTAAAAGACAAAACCTTTCAACAGTCACGATAGATGGGCAGGAAACTATTTACATAGAAATCGAGGAAACGCTGATCAAATTGAAGAGAAACTTACTATCGAGAAGCTCGTCTAAGTCATCGGTGTGACTGTTCGCCATTTTCTTATCTGTAAACAATTGCAGATGGGAAGAGTAATATCAGACAAAGAGAGGATATCAGACAAGATAGGAGGATTGAAGGAAGACGAAACCTTTTGGTTTTGCCTTTGTTAAACGGTGCGATTGATATGAGTCCAGAGTTACGGTGAAGAAGCTTAAGGACTCGATCCAACGGCTGAGATCACCTTTTTTTTTCCTATTTTGTTATTTTCCGATAAAACAAAATTCACAATCAGAAATTAAGAAGAGGTCGTGATAGAGAAACAATATAATAATTTTGTAAAGTCTTATTTTTATTCTTTACTCTGACTCAAGTTAAGTACTTTAATAGTATACTTTTACAAAAAAAAAAGAGAGCATTTGTTTATATATTACGGTAAATAATCTTTTAAATACAAAGGTTTTATTATCATTTCAGACTTGAGTTTCAAGTAAATCCATATGAGAGTTTTGTAGCGTCTCTTCAAAACTCAAACTATCTCAAAAGTCAACGATTTGTGTTGATCATATGATGAAACCCATATCTTCCGGGTTAATAAGCCATAAACACATGTACATAAACCATCTATTATATATACAATCTGTCTCTCCAGATAATTGAAGAACCTCAAAGCCACAGAGATCTCTTAGATCAACCAAGAAACTCACGGTGAAAATGAAGTTGTTTGATGCTCATTGTCACCTCCAAGACAAGAGGCTCATCGACAAAGCCTCTCAGCTAATATCTGCTGCTTTAGCTGTCGGTGTTACAAATTTCGCAGTCAATGGAACCTCCGAGGTATTTTTCCAATGATCATTGGCTCACTGTTATTATACTCACATGTATACATACATATTTATAACGGGTCTTGTTTGTGGAGCCAGAAAATTGGGACTTGGTGAAAGAGATGGGAGAGACGTATCCTTCTGTTGTTCCTTGCTTTGGACTTCATCCTTGGTTACTATGGATTTTTATAATGCAGATGATTTTCAATTAATGCCAAAAGTTATTCATTTTATTCTTTATGTTTTTGTTTTTCAGGTTTATTGCTGATAGGAGCCCTCATTGGTTTAACACATTGAACAAGTTCTTTGAGACCACTCCTACAGCTGCTGTTGGAGAAGTTAGTCTCTAATTTATCTCTTAATTCATCATCTACATTAAAAGGATCTATTTCATAATGTACGTGTTTGATCTCATCATAATAAACATAGATTGGGTTGGACAAAGGTCCATTAGCATCAGGGATTGATTACTCAGACCAGCTTGTGGTGTTTCGCACACAGCTTGAACTTGCAAAAGAACTGAACAAACCAGTAGCAGTTCATTGCATCGATGCATTCGATGATCTCCTCGAGATCATGAGGTATTTACAAGTTGCATTTACAAAGATAGTGAAGGGAAACGCGGAAAGCCCATTATGTTTTCTCAAAGTTTATCGATATAAATAAACGCAGATCCGTAGGACCTTTTCCGGCTGGTGTGATGTGATTCTTCATTCATTCAATGGTTCAGCTGAAGTTGTTCCTAAACTTGCTAAGCTTGGTGCATACTTCTCCTTTTCTGGCTGGTTCACTTACATTGATGAGAAAATTGCAAAGAAGACTTTTAAATCGGTTTCTTTTTAATTCTTTCCTTTGTAAACTATATTATATGTAACTTCCAGTTAACCAAAGTATTGATTTTGTTTGTTCTCTTTTAAATTCAAATCGGGTCATGCGTAGATTCCTTCCGATAGATTCTTATTGGAAACAGATTCACCTGATGGCTTACCAAAATCCGATGAGATAAGTTCTTCGGATCCAAAACCAACTCTCAATGAGCCTGCAAACATTCTTTCTGTATGTTATTATGATTTGACCTTTTTATTGTTTATTATGCTGATTAGATTACACATTACTTTGTCTGATCCTTTCCGTGATATTAACAGATACTAGATTATGTTGCAAAACTGTCAAACATGAAGAAAGAAGAGCTCGCGGGGTTAAGTTATGAGAACACTGTGAGGTTGTTCTCTTATCCAGGTTCTAAATTGCTTACAGACCAGTAAAAAATGGTGTGTCTCTACACAACACAATTGTAACAAACACTGATCAAAGAGGCAAAAGAACAACACTTATCATCTTCCGCTTATGTTGCTGTGTGTTATATATTACTTGTTTGTTGTTGATGTGTTTGGATAAAACTCTACCAAAATAATCTCTCATTAATTGTTGTTTCTGTTACTTGGTGGAAGTTTTATTTGACTTCTGTAGTAAATCAGTTATGTTGTTTGAATGTCATAATAATAATAAAAGAGTGAAAAAGTTAACTAATAGAAAGGAAAAAAGGAAAATTACAGAAATTTCCTTTTTGCTTTTACCAACTACGAAAAAAAAAAAAAAAGGAAAAGCCAATCAGAACTTTCAGAGAAAAAAAAGGAAACCCAACTTTGCTTTGCAAGAAAGAAAAACAAAAAAAGGAAACCAAAAGAAACATAAGTCTATAAATAGAGCATTCCAGTTCCAAGCATCGATCAAAACGATCATCACACCAAACACAAGACTCTTTGTTCTTTGTCTTGGCTAAAAGTCGCGTTTAGACTTCTCTCAATGGCGACCACCTGTTGGTATGAGTCAAAAACATACGCCAGCAACAATTTCAGAGATGCAGTATATTTGAGACTGAGGATCCATGGAATCAAGCGTGTTTGTATGCGGGATGCTACTGGTCACGAAACTCTAGTTCAACAAACAACCGTTGACATGAGAGATGTAATAAATTCCAAGATCCTACCTAATGTCCTTCACAGCGAAGATGTGTGTGGTCCACTGGTGGACGTAGCCTTGATAGATAAGGGGATCCACAAACGTATTCGGGACTCTGTTGTTCCTATCATCTCCAAAGAAGTGAATCAACTGAATTACCCCAGAGAAAAAAAGGAGAAAGAGGTATCTTAATTGAATTTGAAGTTAGATTTGTAGATGAAACTTGGTTTGGTGAGATGGTTAATCATGACGACTCCGACGATCGTCACATACATACAAAACAAGAGTCATGCGCAATCTGTCTAGAAGCATTGGGTGAAAGCAGGATCATGAAACTCTTGTGTTCCCACGGTTTCCATAAGGACTGTATTTTTCAGTGGCTAGGCCAAAATCTTTCATGCCCCATTTGTCGTTACAACGATTTCTAGACATCCCCGATCCAAGATTAAGCTCAAGATATCGTTTTTTTTTTTCTTTTCATAACCATTTTTGTATCATGTATTTTTTGTTAACTAAATAAAGATTTATCAAAGCTTATTTGGTGACTAAGCCTACGTCGACATTATCTTGTGATTTTTTTTTGTATTATATAGCATGATATGAGAAGAAAGAAAATAAATTATTAATTAAAATGATCTGATCATAAAATTCATTACTAATTACTTATTTACTTAGTTAATATCGTTAAGGAAGAAAACCATTAATTAAGGAAGAGGTTTGATATATATTTGACATTTTCTGAGAGGAATCCCACAATATCATAACAATACTTCCTAGATCTCAGTAAGATCCACACTTTTCTTCTAAAGTCTCGTTAATTTTTTTTTTTTTTTTAAATTGAGTTAATCTTCGTATTAAGGAATGCTTTTATCTTCTTGTTCTCTGTTTTTGGTCAAACGTTATAGAACTCGTGAAACACAAGCTTCTGTTCCTTGGAATAAGAGTTACAGTCACAGACTCACAGACTCACAGACCAATGTTCCCAAACATAAACTCGACTCAATAGAAAGTCTACTACGAGATGTCAAACAGATATTCGAAGAACCCATCGTAAGACTCTTAATCTCTTCCATTCATGTTTATTTTACGATAATATTTTAAAAATTAAATGTTCATCGTTTGTAGAAATTTAAAGTCAACAGATCTGTACCTCTCTGTGAAAGGTGTCCCATTTCATCTTCACAAGGTAAGCTTTTGAATTCAAGTTCGCCGAGATTTATCACCTTTTGGAATTTCTTCTGATTTCTAGGGTTTTGATTTTTTGTGTTGGTGTTTGTTTAGGAGACTCTAGCTAAGCGATCGGCGAGACTGACGACAGTACTCGAGCGTAACAAGCTCGATGAACTACGTTCGATCCTTAGAGACACGGACATTGACCCGAGAACCTTCCACCTCGTGACTAGATTCTGCTATGGCTACAAAATCCAACTATCATCTGAAAACATCGTATCTGTGCTCTGCATTGCTTACTACCTAGAGATGAGCGATGATCATAGCTCAGATAACTTGTTGAACAAGGCAGTAACGTTCTTGGAACAACGAGTTCTTATAAGCTGGAACGAGACCGTGAAAGCTCTTCGTAGCTGCAGCAATAAGATTCTGGACAAACTAGCTGATGTTGGACTCATCGAAGTTTTCTTAGATTCTCTTGTCGAAAAGGCTCTCAACGATACTAGGTTGCTCCAAGATTTGATTACACTACCTCTTCGGTTATATGAACCCTTGATCCTAGAAACGAGTAAGCACAATGTCTCGAAGGAAAACCTTGTGGAATCGGTCTGCAATTACGCGAAAAGATGGATTTTCGAGAAAGATTCTGGCGACAAAAACGTTTCAAGACACAAGAGAGAAGTAATTGAAGCTGTTGAGCCTCACGAAAGAGGAATCATTTCGTGTGGATTTTTGTTCAAATCGCTTAAAGAATCGATTCTTCTTGATGCTTGCTCTGATTGCAGAAAAGGGTTTGAAGTTAGGATAAGTAAGCAGCTCGACTTGGCTACAGCGAAAGATCTCATGATTCTTTCACCAAAAGAAGATGGATCATATGACATCGAGCTTTTGAAAACCATTCTCAAGAACTTCTATAGTAACTATAGTGTCTCGGACTGTTCGCGGTTTGTGAGTGTAGCGAGAATGTTGGAAGAGTTTCTGTTCGAGACTGCTGCTAGCCATGCTAGTTTAAGAGTAGAAACGTTTAAGGAGTTAGCAGAAATATTGGTTGCTGCGTCTTGCAATGTGCTGAAATACTCTGATGGAATATACAGCGCAATTGATGTTTTCTTGGAGAGGCATAGAGATTTGATTGAATCGAAGAAGATGGAAGCTTGTAGAGTTCTTGAATGTAAGAAACTTTCACCTGAGGCTTGTGAACATGCTTCAAAGAACGACAACCTTCCATTGAGGATTGTTGTGCAAGTTTTGTTTGTTTGTCAGATGCATATTCGCGATAAGGTGGCTAGAGAAATGAAAGGTGTAGAGGAGAAAACAGAGAATCGTGTAGATGAAGAAGATGAGGAAGATGATGAAATGGAGAATATGAGTAAGAAGTTGTTAAGTCTCAAGATAAAATCTGATTACAGCAAGAAAAGAAAGATTGAGAATCTTGAATGTGTTGTTCATAGCGGTGAGAAGAAGATGAAAGAGAAGAAGATAAGTGCGTGGGGAGAAGTGAAGAGGAAGTTTGGTTGTATGACTTCTTCAAGTGTGGATGCTTTAGATTGTCATATCAAGAAGCGAAAGAAGACTTATCATCCCTATAAATAACATCACTCTATGTTCTTGTTTTGTTATAATTTGACTTTTGTTCTCTCTTAAATACTCTGTTCTGGTTTGTTATGTTCTGGTTCGGCAAATCCTCTGTTTCTGACTTTTTTTGTTCTGTCAATTTTTAATTTTTTTTTCTTGATCAGCAATTTCTATACATATTGAAACAAACTCCACTGAAAAAGTCTATGAAATATAGATTCAAAGTCAAACAAAATAAAAGTTCATACAGTATTCATATAAAATCCAGAACAAAATAACCACAAATCTCTTGAGATCAATTATCACATATCAAACAAGAAAACAACTTCTGAACAAAAGATTTCGGACTCGAGTGACGAGTAGATCCTTTAGAAAGATCAACGATATCATGTTCATCATGACCTTTCTCTTTAGCCTTCTTGGACTCACCATAGAATCTAGTGAAAGCTTCTTCTACGTACTTAGCCGCATCCGAAACCTTCATATTCTCCACGAGCTTTAACGGGTACATGTCTTTGATATGATCTCCTTTTAGTACAGCCGCTGCTTGAATCAACTCGATTTGAAAATCAGTGAGATCTTCGTCTTCTTCTTGAGCTCCTATGTCTATATCTCTTGGCCGTGGAAGTTCCGGTAATGTAACTGAAAGAATCGAGAAAAAAAGTATTTATATAGATTATTTTGCATGTAACCATAAACGACTAGAAAACCGATACTTACCGGGACAGTCAGTCCTTGGGCTGGTCCGGTTGATGACGGCATCGAGTGTTCCAGCCCATTCGTCACGCTTTGTAAGAAAGCTCTTGAGGTTGAATATCTTTTTCAGTGTTGCCGGAATCGACGAATGCTCGAACTGCGACGTTGGCTCAGGTCCGTTTGGCTCGTGTAACACTACAAAATCATATTAGAAACCATCAGTGGTTATCAATAACCGGTTTCACCAACATGACTATACCACACTACACTAAGCTAACACAACAATCAATTAAAAACATGCGTACCAGTTCCAGGTTCGATCCAAGGAGAGATTAGCAATGCAGGAACCCTAACACCGAGGCGATCAAACTTAAAATTATACGGTGGGAGTCCAATAAGTCCATCAGGATTAGGGACACCAACGACTGGAGTAGGTACATGGTCATAGTAACCGCCATGTTCATCATAGACAACAATGAAGAGAATCTCGTTCCACTGAGGACTAGCTCTTAAGGCTTCGTAGATCTCCTTGACCAAGTTTTGGCCCTCAACGACGTCGTTTTTAGGATGGTCATCATTGGCTGGAGCCGACAAAATCTTGAAGTATCTTGGTTCGATGACCACATAGTTTGGAAGCTTCCCTTCTTTGCAATGTCTCTTGAAGCTTAAGTGGTATTGGTGGAAGTTGTCCACATACTTCACTTTCCTCATGTTCCTAATTCAATTTATATTTAAATATTAGTCTTAGTAATTGGATTATTACATTAACATGACTTCATAATGGTTTTAACTAATCATTGTTAATGAGCATAAAATAATAAAAGGAAACAACTTGTTCCGTGGACAGTTGGACACATGCAAAACCCAATAATGATTTTCTTTTTCAAAAATCGAATCTCTGATTAGTGATCCAGATTGTAATCCCGTTGTGAAAACAATAAGTATATTTCTAGAAACAGTACGAAAATGACATTTTTCTTTTTCATATCGTTGTTTTTTTTAAATATAAATCTAAGTTAATAATATACGAAGCAACTCGACTTTCTATAGACTACAAATCGAAAGATTCCAAGCATGTGGCGTTTTCCTATAGTACATGATCATTACTGGAATTTGTTTTTTTTTTCAGAAAATAAATCAATCATGAGAATTTCAATTATTAATTAGGTGTGACTACAGTTCGTCATTATCGTTTGTTTTTCCTCATATAATACCATCCAATCATAATTCGTAACATTGACTTTAACTTTGATATATTCTTCATAATTTTAGAAAAAAAATAAAAGTAAGTCAATTACCTGTAGAAGAGGCAATTAGGAAAAGATTGGTAATAAATCCCAAAGGTGAAGCCACTGTCTTCAAGTGATTCGAATACTGTCTTCTGAGGAAACCCACGGACGAGTGTATTAGTGTCATTACTAAACGCACCGTTTGATGTCGCCGCGTGGACGTAGAGTCGGTTAGGCTGCGTCGACGACGGCAACGACGAGAACCACCGATCACATACGGCGAATTCTTGAACTAGTTCCTTGAATACCGGAAGTCTCTCCGGCGGAAACCCCTGCATCACTACTTTCTCCGACATCCCTTTTGTTATCGCCTCCGCGTTTTGTACGAACCCGTTCATTTTCGGATCCGGGTACGGACTCTCGTCGCTAAACGGTTTCCCAAACACCTGTTCGTAGATCGCCTGAAAGTCAAAGAAAATTGAAAATCCATTTTAACCTCCCGGTTTACAAATAACCATACCGAATTTAATCGGTGGAGATAAAAATAAGTAATTTATGTTCATCAGGCCGGTTAAGGAGTTTCTTGTTTTAAAATTTCGGTTATTTGCTTCATTGTCTCATGTTATTTGAAATCGATTAAGGTTCTTGAACTAAACCGGAGGTGTACCTGGAAAGAGTGACCGGGATCGGGATCAATGTTTTGAGATTCTTTACCGAAGAAGACTCGAGCAGAGTTCGGGTCGGATGTAGAAATCGGGTTGGATCTGGGTTCGGATTCGGATACTCCATCGATTTCCGGGTTTAGCTCTTTGAACCAACCTAACATGTGGTCAAAAGACCTGTTCTCCTGGACCAATACGACAACTGTTTTGATCGGTGAAGACGATGAGCCACCGCCGGAGCTCGTCTCCTCCACCATATTTCTTTTCTTTTTTTATATGAACAAAAAAATCTGACTTCTTGAGTTGTTTTCTCTCTTTCTCTCTCTTTAATAGATGTGTTCGTCTAAATGGTAGCAGCCTTATTATACTGACTGTTAAATGAGGTATAGTTAATTAATTCATTTTTATATGATTAATAAAATACAGATGGAATCATTTTCATTTAATAAACTACATTGTCTTGAAAACCTCTTCCTTTTTGTTACTTAAAAACTCTTCCTCAGGAGTAAAAAAAAAGTTTTGTTTTGGGAGATAATTATTATAAATTATAAATATATAAACTAGCGATTAAAAATCAAAACTTCGAAGAGCTTAGATTTGTAATTTTTGATACTAGCTTCTATGCATATACATTATGAAACACATAAGAGATAATTAATCATAGTGATCGAGTCGGTGATTTTATTTTACATATACATAGACGGCGATTTTTGGATATCCTTGCGGTCGCCGGTCGGTGTGGTGGCAGAAGAATTAGTCGCCCTTTTTTAGGGCACAAGAAAAACGTTTTTTTAAAGGTTTGTGTTTTTTACTTGCCTCTTTCTATTTGCTTAATCCTATAGCCTATATAGCCTATAGCCAAATACTGTAAAACATGGAATGTGAACAATTCTCTTTAAACTCTGAGAAACCTTTTTCAAAATTAAAATCTTTAAAACCACATTAGCTACAATCATATTTTAGTAATTTTGAAGTCATAACAATTTTCTTACATTTATTAATCTTTTTTTTTTGTTTTAAAGCCAATTATTTTTATATGTTTTTTATTACATCAACAGTTTTCAGCTAAAATCTATACATTTTTAAATTGGATATGGAGAAGGTATTTTAACCCATGTGCTTCCCATAACTCTATCTATACCATCAGTATATTATTTTGGTCAAACACCATATCTACCATTATTAAAAGGAAAAATACAAGGTAACAGCTGACGCGACATCGAGTATTTGCCTTTATCATTAAATAAAAATGGAGCAGATGAATATAGGTGTTGACCAATTATTTGCGAGCATCAAAGAGTTTTTTTACTTGGAAACAAAATATTTTTAAAATAATTAATTATAGGGCCGAGTGGACAGAATGTCGCAAATACATATTATGTTAGTTAATTAATCAAAAGTTAGAATTTCTTTTAAATTAAATTGGGACCCAGTAGTAGGGTTGGGTTTAGCGACTTTAGTCTTTGATATCATCTACTCATCAATCAAATAATTAAAGTAGATATCAACTAAGATATTATTTTATACAAGAAGATGAAATATGCAAATAATTGTGTAAATCCTTAAAGAACGAAAAAAATATACACGAGACATTAGAGCCTTTTTCTTACAAAAATCGAATTATTCCACAGACACAAATTATTACACTTTTTTGTAATTTATACTCTATCAATCATGGCAAGCAACGCAAGAGAATAACTTACTGAAAAAGGACGTTTGAGTTTTCGGCTTAGGTTCAGGATCTGGTGCTTCTGATTGTGATGGTGGTGGTGGTATAGCAACATGATCATCCACGCAATAAACGATATCGTTCTCATCACATCCTTTTTCTCTTGCCTTTCTTGACTCTTCTAGAAACTTTTCAAACGCATCTGTAACGTATTTGGAAGCGTCTGCAACGCAAGTTTCTTTGCATATCTTGTGAACCAATTCTTCGTTTTTGTAGTCTCCTTTGAATCCAGCAGCCATTAGTACGAGCTCTTCTTGAAATTCGCTTAATTGTGCATTTTCTTTTGCCACAGTTAATCTCAGTTTAACCGGAGTTGATAATGTTTCTATTTAAAAAAAAAAAAAAAAAAAAGAATGATAAAGTTTTATCCGAAATATTTATACAATTTTGTACAAGACGAACAAGTTATAATTACCAGGGCAATCTTGTCTAGGTGAATCTCTTGTAATAACAGATTCAAAAGTACCAGCCCATGAATCTCTCTTTGTCAAAAAATCTTTGAGATTGAAAATTTTCTTGACCGTTGCAGGAATTGATGAATGCTCATATTGTGATTTTGGGTACGGCCCATTCGGCCCATGAAGAACTACATATTTTCCCAAAATTATCATTTAGCTTGAAATATTAGTATTTTGATTAAAACTTAATAACATAAGATCGATCATTCAATGAAAGTTAATGTCTATCTATGACTAATAATTAATTTACCTGTCCCAGGCTCAATCCAAGGAGAAATGAAGAAAGTCGGAACCCTAACGCCGAGCCGATTAAACTCAAAATTATAAGGTGGAGGTCCCAAGATACCGTCCGGATTGGGAACTCCTTCGACCGGAGTAGGAACATGGTCGTAAAATCCACCGTGCTCATCATAAGTGACAATGAATAAAATCTCGTTCCATTGAGGACTCGATCTCAAGGCCTCGTAGACCTCTTTCACAAGCTTTTGACCTTCGGAGACGTCGTGAGATGGGTGATCGTCGTTGGCCGGAGTTGACAATAGATCGAACCAACGCTGTTCCACCACGACGTAGTTTGGTAGCTTCCCTTCTTTGCAATCTTTCTTGAATTGTATCCCGTACTGGTGGAAATGTGTCAAATACTTGAGTTTTCTCAAATTCCTGAAGTATATAGATATATATAATCATTACTGTCATGCATATAAATGTTTTTTTTTTGTCTAACTTACTCATTTATAATTATCTTCACATTTTGGTCGTAAAAATACCTATAAAAGAGAATTGAAGGAGGGAGCTGGTAATAAATGCCAAAGCTAAAACCAGCTTCATGCAGCGATTCAAAGATTGTCTTCTGTGGAAACCCTTCGATTAGTAATTTTTTGTCGTTGCTCGTTGCTCCGTGTGATGTTGCCGAGTGAACATACAATCGGTTAGGTTGGGTCGATGCCGGAACCGACGCGAACCACCTATCAACACAAGAAAAGCAAGAAATTTGCTTTTAAACCGGGACAATTAAATTTCAATTCTGTTAGGTACAGATGAACCGAACCGGCGTACCTATCACATATAGCGAAATTTTGAACTAACTCCTTGTAAACCGGTAAAGCGTCCGGTTTAAATCCGTTCATAACGGCGGAGGACATCCCTTTCTTGTTTCGCTCGGCGTTTTGGGCAAACCCGGACATGGTAGCTGGACCCGGGTTTGGATCCGGGTGACCCGAATCCCATGGCTTACCGAAAATTTGTTCGTAGATATCCTGAATGGAATGACCCGGATCCGGGTCAACGTACTGAGACTGGTCGTCAAAGACAACATGGAGGAGAGAGTTTGGGTCGGAGGACGAAACCGGGTTGGATTTTGGATCTGATTTCGTGACGCCGTCGATTTCCCGGTTTAGTTCTTTGAACCAGCCGAGAGTATGGTCGAAAGAACGATTTTCTTGAACCAAAACAACAACGGTTTTGATCGGATATGATCCTGAGCCTTTCGTCGTCTCGGCCATTCTGTTTCTTTTCTATCGTGAATGTTACATGTTTGTGAAGAAAGAAGTCGTGGGTTTATATATATATACACTTATATACTGTATACACATAATTACTATATGTTCCTTTGAATTCGTTAATTTGTATATTTTGGCTTAATTTATATACTCTTGTGTAGTGCGGTTACTTCAATTTTAAAATTCTTAACTATTGAGTAGTGCTTTTCTTTTTTATGTTTTATTTTTAACAAAACTAGATTTCGTGTGAACGCTTCCCAATATATTTCCCGTAGAAGCATATTTCGTCTCAACATAACTCTTAGTTTCTTACCTAATTGATTTCCCATTTGAAATTGTAGTAATTTATCCTTTAAAATTTAAATGGTTTTCTAAAAATTAACAGTCATTTTCTCGGAGATAAATAATTATTCTACGAGCCTCTAGTTGCTTTAACTTCTAAACATCTCAAACAGACAGAGAATCATGATACAAAAATAAAAAATTGTCAAGAACTATAATAACACGTTATAGCCAGGAATATAAAAGAGAATATGCTTCTAATTCTATATCAACTAGAGAATATGCGAATACATGGGAAATTAAATAAAGACGACAGTTTTCGTTTTGATTTAACATTTCTATTAGCAGTGCAGATTTCTCCAAAGGTGAGTATAGTACTCTTTATTTTTTAACAAAAAAATAAAATATAGTACTACTCGCGATCGCACAGGGAAAAAAAAACTATCAAGGTGGAATATTAATTAGTTTTGGTGTACAATTGTATTTCTGCTTGTGATTGTGACAGTCCACCAATATTTGCTTGTAGCACGACAAATCTTTAGATTTCCTTAAAAAATGTATTTTTGTCTAAAATAACACTTAACAATGTCCATTTGTTACATCGTTAAATCATATCCAAGGAAGGCGTAACTTGTACAGTTTCTTCTACTCGATTCAATTTTGTGACGTGCCATACAAGATTGAAAGATTACAGTATGATGTGATTGAGCACATCTTATTCTTCGGATAAATCTATGATTCTATATGCATTTTATTAAAATGATCATCAAACCTTATCTGTGCAAAACCCTATCAGGAGTAATTAATGTCTGCGAAATTATGAAAACATCCATCTGTTTTGAAATTTTTTGTCTACATATATATTGTCGGCATACTCCACAGTCCACACGCATAAAACAAAAACAAACTACAAAAATGTTCTAGTTTAAAATTTCCTATATATCTTTTCAATCACCACAAACAAAGCAAGAGAATAACTTACTGAAAAACGACGATCGAGTTTTAGGCTTAGGAATAGTAGCTTGTGATGCCTCTGATTGTGATGGTGGTGGTTTCACACCATGACGATGATCATCATTGTCATCAACGCAATATACGATGTCGTTCTCATCATACCCTCTTTCTCTTGCCTTTCTAGACTTTTCTAAAAACTTCTCAAACGCGTTTGTTACGTATTTGGAAGCATCCGTGACACAAGTTTCTTTGCATAGCTTGTGGATCAATTCTTCGTTGTTGTAGTCTCCTTTTAGTCCCGCAGCTACTATTACGATATCTTCTTGAAAGTCACTCAATTCTGAATTTTCTTTTGCTACCGTCGCTCTCATTTTCATCGGATTTGACAATGTTGCTAAAAAAAATTAAGATGAAATTTTATTCGAAATAATCATAACTTTTGATAGGATTGATTAGAAAACGAAATATATGTAATTACCAGGGCAATCTTGTCTTGGCGAATCTCTTGTAATAACAGATTCGAAAGTGCCAGCCCATGAGTCTCTCTTTGTTAAGAAATCTTTGAGTTTGAAAATTTTCTTGACCGTTGCGGGGATTGATGAATGCTCATATTGTGATCTTGGGTACGGCCCATTGGGCCTATGGAGAACTACACATTGTATACAACAACAACAAAAACAAACTAAAATGTTATTAAAAAATACATAGTATGTTCAATCCATATAAATACAGTATGTTCAAATTAGTATTAGTATAGATATTAAGAACAACAACTTACCTTTGCCAGGCTCAATCCAAGGAGAGATGAAGAAGGCCGGAACCCTAACACCGAGCCGGTTAAACTCAAAATGATACGATGGAAGCTCCCACAATACCATCCGGATTAGGAACCCCGTCGACCGGAGTAGGGACATGGTCGTAAAATCCACCGTGTTCGTCATATGTTATAATGAATAAAATCTCGTTCCATTGAGGACTCGATCTCAAGGCCTCGTAAACCTCTTTCACGAGCTTTTGGCCTTCGGAGACGTCGTGTGATGGGTTATCGTCGTTGGCCGGATTTAACAATAGATCAAACCAGCGTTGTTCGACCACGACGTAGTTCGGTAGCTTCCCTTCTTTACAATCTTTCTTGAATTGTAATCCATAGTCGTGGAAATGTGTCAAATACTTGAGTTTTCTCATATTCCTGGAAGAAAAAAAACATAAAAAATACTATGGAACGTAAAGAATACTATAATCTTTGTATTTAGTCGCTACTCGTAAAAAAATATAAATACCTAAAAAAGAGATTAGTAGGGACGCTTTGGTAATAAATGCCAAATGTAAAACCAGCTTCATCGAGCGACTCGAATATGGTCTTTTGTGGAAAACCTTCTACGAGTAATATCCTATCGTTGCTTGTGGCTCCATGTGATGTTGCCGAATGTACAAACAATCGGTTTGGCTGCGTCGCACCTGGAACCGACGCGAACCACCTGTCCCAAATATATATGAGGTTCGGTTTATAGATTTTTTTAGAACAAATGATAAGGACTTACCTATCACATATGACGAAATTTTAAACCAATTCCTTGTAAACCGGTAAAGCATCCGGTTTAAATCCGTTCATTACCGCGGAAGACATTCCTTTCATCTTTCGCTCGGCGTTTTGGGCAAATCCGGACATTGTAGCTGGACCCGGGTTTGGATCCGGGTGACTTGAATCCCATGGCTTACCGAACACTTGTTCGTAAATATCACGGATGGAGTGACCTGGATTCAGGTCAACGTACTGAGACTGGTCGCCGAATACGACATTGTGACGGTTTAGGTCTGAGGACAAAACCGGGTTGAATTTAAGGTCCGATTTCGTGACACCGTCGATTTCCCGGTTTAGCTCTTTGAACCAGCCAAGTGTGTGGTCGAAAGAACGATTCTCTTGGATCAAAACGACGATGGTTTTGATCGGATACGATCCTGAACCTCTTTTCGTCTCGCTCATTCTGTTTCTTGAGAAGATTGTGTGGGTTTAAGGAATTCACACACATTTATACACGAAACTGATAAATATGTTTATAGTGCTTGAAAAATTGAAGAACGAGTTTTAGAAGTAAATAGCAAATCAGAAATACGCATCATGCTTATTATCCTTTGAGTTGGTATCTATCACGTCAAGTAACTACCCCAAATAAAGCTGGGAAGCAAATCAAATTTTTTACCAATTTTGTTAGGATAGTAATTGATACCAACACTCAAAAGCTCGAAAGTTATCGTTTGTTAGGAAAAGGTTGATATTTTTGTTGTTTTTTCGGAATTTGTATCTCACGAATAACTGGAGAACATCTCATAGTCATCAAAATCCCTAGGAAATATAGTAAAATAGTAGGAATATTTTAAGTTTAAATTATTATTAGTGCTAGCATGATTTGGGATTAAAGAGACGCCAGTTTAATCGTGTTACGTAGGTAGAGTTTCCCAGGGAACAAAGTGGGCCAGAAATGATCAGAAAGCCCATTAAGAGTTTTGCAACAAGAATGTCTCATTCTACCAAAATGTCCTTCCAATATCCCACCAATTTCGATCTTATGGAATAGTCGGAGTGCATCTCATGGTCATCCAATCCGTTGCAAATAAATAGCAAAACCGTATGAGTTGTTTAAGCTTAATAATTAATATGAATGAAATTATGTCGTAATCTAATTGCATGATGTCATAGTGGTGATATGTACAGCTAAACAACTTACCAAAACTTATATAACATGAAATATGGTACTAAATATTTCAGAATATATGCAGTGTCAATTCAAAACTCTTTGATTCTACACGTTAAAAAAAAAAAAAAACTGCACTCTGTTTCAAATGGTTGTACAATGATTCTGATCGGTATAAGATTATACCAACCGTATAATGCTGTCAACAAAAAAAAAAAACTACCCAACAGAATACATAAAAATTTAAAAGCCAATTAGCACTTTGACTTTTTTAAAAAAAATTCAAATTTCCTAAAATGAATCGTTTTTCATTTTTAATTGGGTAAACGGTAATTTCTTGCTCTATCGTCACTCGGGAGAACAAACTTCCCAGTCGAAACTGATCTCTTCATCGCCATTGAACTCCGAACCAGAAAACTCGAAATTCCGCTTGTTTGATTCGCCGCCGATCCTGACGACGGAGGCGTCTTCTCTCCTTCTCCATTTTCTAGCCGATGAGAAGTTCCTACACCCGCTGATTCCTCGTCTCCCTGATCATCTTCAATCTCCCGAAGTATATCAGCGATCGATACCACAGAGCCTGAATTTAATGAAGCCGATCTCCGATTCACCTGCTCTTGTCCGTCTCTTAATTCCCGTAGTTCCGGTGGTTTCGGCGTCGATCCGACTCCGTTAACGTTACTAACCGTCTCACTCCGAGATCTGGTTTCCAGATCTAAGTTAACAACGACGGAATCTCCAATCCGGTGATGTTGCTCAGTCGTAATCGAGCTGTTCTCCGCCGATTCCGTAGCGATATGGTGGACGGAGATCGGTTGATTGGCTACAGCGACGATCTCATCGGCGGTGGTGACGTTAATTCCGGCGATAAAGGCACGGCAAAGAGGACAATTAGAGTGAGATTTCAACCAAGTATCAATACAAGGAACGTGAAACGCGTGGTTGCATTTTGGTAACAATCTCAAACTCTCGTTTTCTTGGAACTCACTTAAGCAAACAGAGCAATCTGATGATTCCACAAATCCATCGCTCTTTCTGTATTTGTAAACTTTAATCGATTTAATCAGAGATTCATCGAGTCCATCTCCAACCGCCGGATTTGGATTCGGATTCGTAGCTCCGTTGTTTCCTTCCCAGTGATCAGTGGTGGAGGAGGAAGAGATTCCGAGATCTCGGCTGATAGCTACGGAGCCGTGACGACGGCGGTGGCAATACTTGGAGATGAGAGTGTAATAGCTGACGAGGATGAAAGCACTAGCGAGGATTCCGATAAGAGCGATAAGGAGAGGAGAGAAATCAGAGGAGGAAGAGTCATCTTCGTCGTCAAGGTAGAAGGAAGGAGGAGGAGGGAAGATGACGTAACACCATTGAGGACAGTAGACACTGCATACTCCTTGAGAACAGTCTCTGTATGAATCGTATGTACCCCATGGATTAGGGTTTCCTGTAGAACCCATTGATGTTGTTGTGGCAGAGGAAAGGGATAGAGGAAGAAGGAGATGAAGGAGGCGAAGTGTCCCCTCTCTCCTTTTTCTTTGGGGTCGGCTTGTCTGGTAAGTGTCTATTTTTCTATGTTAATTAATATCATTACAGAGATAATTTAATCAAAATATGTTCATGAAAGCTTTATATGATGATGTACAGTAGTAATCAAGATTTAATATTGATTGTTTTTGTAGTGAATGTTCATCTTTATCAAATCTGGGAGTATAACTAAAGGTGCAGCATTTGCTTTATTCGTTTTTATTATTCCTTAGCTTTCTCTTTATGCTTCCATTTCCTTTTTCTTTTTTGAAATAAATAGTAACAATTTGTACATAATGCATATCTAGAGAAATGCTTAGTTGAATAATTGGAGCAAGTTTTGAAAAATTTGAATGGGCTATTCAAATACTTATTACCTTATGCTAATAATAAAGCTTAATTTTAATTTGAGTAAATAGTGTTGACATAAGAGAAAAGGGACATGGTTTAGTCTATTTAAAGGCATAAAAGTGGTTGGTGAAGTGTTGACGAAGGTGGAATACTTTAACATGGGCCACGTCGAGGCCAAATTATTCACGTATCTACAAATTTGTGGTCAGAAATACAAACAATTTACATGTGACTATACTTGACTACATACATATAGATATCATCAACATAGTAACAAATATTATCTCATTTCATTGCAACTAGAACATTCATTATACGGTTCTTCCCTTTTTCTTTTCTAATTTAATAACAAAGTAAGAAAATCATCTCGTGGACATCTGTAATATACAATACCATATCTATTGCTATAATTCAAGTACTGTTTTATAATATTTTTAAAACTAAATATGAAATATTCTGATAATTTTTTTTCATTATATATAAGTTGGTAATCAAGGGATGATTCATGATTGATAGAAACTCTCCAACCATTTGTCATACAAAATAACATACATTAAAACCTCTATAAATTAATATTTGTTTTAGTCCCAAATTAATATTTTGAGCTAAATATCATATTTATAAATTATTAAACACAATAAATTAATAAAATATCATAAAATACATTGGTTTCAATATTATTAATTTATAGAAATTTATATATACATAGAACTTAAATAAATAGGATACACTGAAACGAATAAATATAAATGAGAAAGAAAAAAATCATTGAACATAATTGTTGTTAATAAAATTTTCGATTAAAAAGTATACAAATGATAAGAAAAGAATTCGAAAAAATATTAACTGTAAAGTTGCCATCCTGTCATTCTATACATTACTAATCAAATCATAATGTAGTTAGGCTGATTTAATGATACATGAGTTAATGAGTAACATGACCCTAAAAGATAACTGTAAACTTATATATGCCTATAGATGATTGCACATATATTTGCACATGGCTAAAGTTGTCTCCCTTTTTCTTTGATATGCCAAGTGGCTATGTTAGGTGTATTACTGTAATCTCATGTTTTGGAAGAGAACCCTTTTAGCTTGATTTCTAACCAACTGGGTATTCCATAAAATTGTAGGAGTATATCACTATAAAACTATTACACTGAAAAAAAAAATCATTATTTGGAATGGCTTGCCATAACAATCGAAAACATATATCAACAAATGAAATGCTTCGATACTTTCTTAAATTTTATTTGTAGTTGTTTTCATACATTTTACTATCGTATAGTATAAACTGGTGATGGAAAAAATACATAAACATAAATACTAGCTTAATCAATGAAATTACTTCGTCATTGACTTTTTTTGTATAGAACCGATATGAAAAAAAAGACCGCGTTCTAATTATAAAAGAATGTAAAGAGCAAGGATATGAAATGGAAAGAGATCAATCTGTTATTTAAGAATTAAGATAAGGAAAAATAAACAGAGATTCCGACGCATTTAACTTCGGTACAAGTTACCGTGTACAATATAACCTCTATAAATTAATACTTCTTCTGTTTGTTGTTTATCATATTTCTAGGATTTTTACATATTTTAATAAAACATATTAAAGTTGTATCATTTTTTGTAAATAACAATTTACTATAACTTTGAACCAATAACATTTTATTATTTTTCTTGAAATTTACAATTTATCATTAATAACTGATAAAAAATACATTGAAAATAGAGAAATGGTAACTTTTTGAAACAAAATTTTTTCCTAGAAATAGGATTAATAAAGAACGGAGGGAGTACTTGTTAAATTAATAAACACTATAAAATAATAAAATTTGCTGGTCTTAAGTCGGATCGATGTAAAAATGAACAAAATTCGATAAAATAATAAGATAATAATATTTTTATAATTTCTATGTAAATATATGGTCCTATTAATAACATAAATTAATAATCATGTAAAATTTCACATATATATATATATATTTTAGTAATTTTCAATGAATTTATGTTAGAACTCATCACTAACTTTTCTTATATAAAAAAAATATTTTGTTGTATTTTAAAATATTTTATTGTTATAACATATATAAACTTGTCATAAAAATAAGCAAAAATTTAGATAAATTTTTAAATTCTAAATATTTATAATTTTTATTTCAATAGTCATATATGCTGTTTAAATACAACAATTGAGATCACTAATCATAAATTAAAATTTATGTTAATCATTTATATAAGTGAATTCATCTATATCTTTGTTATTTATTATCAAAATAATTTGATTTTTTTTTTAAATTTTAAACTGTCAAGTTTAAAACTATTAAAATTTATAACATCCAAAATATTAATTTTATTTAGATCAAATTTTTTAATTTATATGTATATTTTTAACAAAACTCTATAAATTAATAAATATTATTTTATTCTATATTAATTTATAGATAAATTAATATCACTATAAATTAATAAAATATTATAGTCCCAAGATTATTAATTTATAGAGGTTTTACTGTATTACATTAAGAATTTTTTTTGTTTTTGTAGAGGAAAACAAAGACCTAAACGACAAAAAAATAATAATACAAAACTATAGCTATAACAATTATTAGTGAATTATAAAAATATATAAATCGCAGACCCATTTTATTTTATTAAACTTATAATTGAAGGACTCGAGGATGGATCTGCTCTGTACTCACACTAACTTTTAAACTCGTCCTTTTCTGCGTTCGTCCAGTGCCTGCCTCATGAAAATTTTATAATTGAATTAATTATAACATACTTATGTTTTTATACCATGCTAATTGAGCATATATAATTAAATAGGTAAATAGCTGAGATTTAAGGTAACAGGTAATAGATGAAAATATTTCATTTACGGTTAATTTGTAATAATGTTCTGCTTACATTTAAAAATTAAAAGTACATTTTACTGAATATTCTCATAAATAATTTTCCAAATAATAATTATTTATTAGTAGTTATGCTAATAGGGTTGTTAATTTTAGTAATTCACAAAACATACCTTGCTTTGTAGCATTCTCATCGTCAAGACTAGCGTATCACGCATGCTGGTATCAAAAAAACCCCCGAAAATTCATGATTTGAGTTTGTGAAAGAAAAATGCGGTAAAATGGGAATAAGTTACTGTATTTGACGTTAAAATTGCAAATTAAGAAAGAGATATTTGCAAATAGGTTAAAAAATGTACCGGACATTGAGTGTGGTTATAGGATGTGAAGATCCATCATAACTTATCAGAACAAACTGTGTTGAGAATCCACATGGTACTTTTATCTGCAATAGCATATAGAAAATGTTATTAACCTCTTTGTTTAGATTCTGAACAAGAAACTGAGGAAAGCTTAAAGTTAATGTCAAGATTTTTTATTTTATCTACCAAGAGTTCCTTTGAGTATTCCTCTGGGATCACCACAGCATCTACGTTGTTCGTTTTAATCTGGTAACTAGATCTCTTCAGAATAACCGTTGCGGGTTCCCAACTCTCTGATGAATCCATCTTTCCAACAAAAAAAACCGCGAAAAACGGTTACTAAATCCACATTTGAATTAAACCCGAGACAGTGGATTCAAAACTTACCAGAAGCTGCACATTAAAGCTCGCTTGACCTCGAGATATATACGTGTCGATTTCAGTTTGCATCTCTGCATCTGTAGAAGTAAAAACATTCTCAGCAAAGAAGAGATGGTAAAAGACCTCTTCACTATTTACAATTAACCGTGCAGATTCAGTTAAATGCATTACCACATCTAATCTTGTTTTGATCATTAGCAAACAATCTCACTAACTCTCCCTGCATAACGAAAAATAAACTTTTTGAAGACATTTGATCCATAGATGATATCGATACCTGAGAAATCGCGCTATTTTACCTGACGACCTTGATCATCCATTGGAATACATTCAACAGCAATCAATTTATCTACATCATCCGCGGTTACAACATACTCTGGGTGGGTGGCTCCTGTATTTTTTTAAACCATAATCCAGTTTTTGAAACAGCTGAAAAAAGCCGGTAAGACAAATAAATCAAATCATACCCTCAATGTATTGCCTCGTGCCATCTTCAAGATGCCTAACCCACTTTTCAAGAAGAAAACAAACAAATTGGGACATTACTAAATTTTCATCTGTTTAAGTAGTCCTAAGTTTGTTTTCAAAGATTCTTATTACCAAATATATCTTCAAAGACTCTTTACCTGAAACATACAGAGAGTGGTTCCTCGAACTGGAAACCCGCAACCAAGAACTTTTTCTCCAGGTATTGCATCTCCAATAATCTGAAATCCATCGATTCCTGGTCCTTCTGTTTCCAAAGAAAGCTCAGATTAAGATTTCTAACGTATAGCCAATAGGCTCTAAGTCAACAGAGAAACATTTTTCAACCTTCATAAACATGAGAAGCAAACTTATCATTCCCATTATACGGATCAAACATGGAAGAATTCTCAGCTTTTTCTTCTCTCTCTCGAATCATTTCCTTTCCCGCCACACTACTTAGAGGATATCCATAATTTTCCCTACAAGTGAGCATAATGCAGCAGACTTTTGTCATTGTTAGAGAACTTCATCGGTTAAAACTGAAATCAATGATACCATACCTTTTCGGCTGCTGTAAAATTCCTTGAGATCCACCACCAATCTGATTATTAAATCTCAACCTTTCAGAGTTTTGTGTAAGGTTATGATACGGGTTTCTCGTAACATTGTCCATAGGTGGCAAAAGTTGTTCATTGGTCTGGTAATCATTACCATGATCCTGCATCAAGAGTAGTAAATGAACACACAAAGTAAGATTACTACCGTAAAAATGTCACTCGTTTTGGAAAAGGTCTTTATGAGCAAATGATAAGTAATTAAGCAAATTACTTGCTGAGACTACCGTGGATCCATAAGAAGCTTGACTTTTCGAAATTCTGGGATCATGGTTGTCTTTACTAATAAACTCTGTTCCAGGTTGAGTTTCCACAATAGATGATAATTCTCTAATCCTATCCTGTGGTTTAAAATTTCGTCACAACATATTCGAAAGGAATCCATGAAGAGTATTCACATTCCCACAGAGGTCTAATTAGGCCAAAGGGCAGATACAGACAACAATACACTAAGGAAATGTGTGTATAAGCTAAGAATTGAGAATCTTTATCGGTTTTATGATTGAAAAACTAAAGGATATAGAGCTTACATTGCAAGCTTTAATCTTCCATTGCAACTGATCATGCAAGTGCTACATATGAAGAAATATAATATATATGTTAAGATGGTTTAGTGTATCAAAGTTGAAGAAAGATGTAGTGAAAGCAAATACCTTTATGCCGCTGGATATAGCAGTAGCATTTGCAACACGAGGCCAAACACCATACTCGGCTAATAAACCAAGTAAGGACGTCATGAAAATATACCTCTCGTCTTCTGTAACCTAAAGATAGAAAGTGAGAGAAGTAAACAAGGAAGGGTAAAACACAATGAAATTCAAAGATTTTGAAGTTAGTGCTTAATTTGAGTAAGGCCAAATTACCTTTAAATCATGAGCCAACTTCAAGTTTTCTTCAAGATCACCTTTTCTACGAGCCAATTCATTCAATGCAGCCGTAACAGATTCATTTTGTTTCTCATCAATAGCCTAGGGAATAAGAAACTGTTAGTCACACCCAGAAACCAAAGATGAACACTTTTGATATATTAGAACAAAAGCAAAAGACAAACCACTCGAAGATCAGCACATTTTCTCTCTAATCCATACTTCTCATTAACCAGCTGCATATCCTGTAATCAAAAGATGCAATTTTCACGTTCTTGATTCATGTGAGCATGATGTTATTATATATATACCTTCAAACAAGCAGCAACAATTTGTTCCTGGAGATTGTGAATCTCTTCTTCCTGTGATCTCACTTTTGAATAAAGTGCCTGAATTTTTTCAAGATAATTTCAGTATATTTAAGTTTGATTCAAGAACTAGAATAAGATTCTAAAATCAGTACCATTTCCTCAGGATCTTGAATTAACTTAGCATTAATATCTTCTAGCTTCCTCGAAGCAGTAGCTTCTTTTTCAATCTCATGCCTAAAGAGAGACACAGATCGAGAAGAATCACTATATATATACAAACACAGCTTAAAAGTCAAAAACTTGTGTGGTTTTAAGGCATAAAAAATTACCTTTTGATTGATTCAGAAATCCGATTGTCATCCATCGTGTTTAAGCTCTTGAACGAAGCTCCAATTTAAGGACATCGGAGAATTTTTTTTTTTTTTTGTTTTCTTCTGTTTCTATTTCATCTATGAGAAACTATCATTTCATCTCCACGAAACTAAGGAGAAATTTCCAAACACCCCCTCAAACTAATCGTTGTTTTCACGATAACCTATTGACTACGCAAATTACAAAATAGTCTTCTTCTTTTTTTCTTGGTCAGGAGTCAGAACAAAATAGTCCGCGTTGAATTGTTTTATTTTACTTATAGTGGGTTTTGGGTCATTTCAGTCAAAAGTCCCCAAAGGCCCAGAAAACAAAACCAGTGTGGTCAGACTAACTTACTGATACAAACCGGCCGGTTGAAGATTTTAATAATAATCCAAAGCCGAAACGCCGATCTAGAGAAGACGACGACCAAAATCTCCGATCGCGTAGGAACGGCGAATGGTCTTCCGATTCTCTGAAGAGTGAACTGAGAAAATGTCGCAGCAAATCAGCAGCGGTAATAGTATCCCGCTGAGTGAAGTTTACTGGTCTCTCGTTAACAAAGCCGATAAGAAATTCTCCAAGATCAGAGACTTGCCCTTCTATGAACGCAGCAGGTGATAATTCTTATCAAATTTGTTTAGCTTTACATATAATTGTGGATTTGAGATGTTGCTGGATATCAAATTGAGAATGAATCAAGATCATGTAATTCGAATTGTTGATTCTGTTTTTTTTTAGGTATGAAAACTATTTCTTCAAGGTATTCAAGGTATACACACAATTATGGAAGTTTCAGCAAGAGAATCGGCAGAAGCTTGTAGAAGCTGGACTTAAGAGATGGGAGATTGGAGAAATTGCTTCTCGAATTGCACAGCTTTACTATGGACATTATATGAGAACAAGTGATGCGGGTTACTTATCTGAGTCCTATGTATTCTATGAAGCAATACTCACTAGGGAGTATTTCAAAGAGGGATTGTTTCAGGATCTCAATATTGCAAACAAACAGCTACGGTTTCTTGCAAGGTTTCTTATGGTTTGTTTGGTTCTTGGCCGCCGTGAGATGGTGCATCAAACCGTTGATCAGTTTAAACGATTGATCGATGAATGCAAGAGGACATTCCAGGTTTTGTTCTGCAAACCTTTCTCCCCAACTTGGCTACTTACTTTCCATGAGAATTAGGTAATTGTTTTCTATCTTCTATTACATAATCAACTTTTCATGTTTTCAGGAAACCGATTTTAAAGAATGGAAGGTGGTGGCACAGGAGATAGTTAGATTTCTGAAATCTGACACTGCATTTATGAACATCAGACCTCTAAGATACAGTCTCGTGCTGGATCCTAATCTGGATGCTGGTACACCGCGTGCAAGTAGGTCTTTGAGGTTGACGGATGCAATCTTGAGCAGTTATCACGATAACGAGGTAATTTTTTACTTGTTCACGTTTAGTATGAAAATGCCTATTTTAATATTCTTAGCTTTTAAATTTTTTAATCTTGCTGTATGATTTCGACCAGGTCAAGTATTCAGAGCTCACACTCGATTCTTTTAGGATGCTTCAATGCCTAGAGTGGGAACCAAGTGGTTCACTATATCAATCAACTGGTCCTAAAATCGGTCAGAATGCTCCTGTTGGAATTGCTCGTATTAACTCTCAGAGCATGACTGATCCTACTTTGCCACCTAACCCTCGCAAAGCTGTCCTTTATCGTCCTTCCATAACACATTTCTTGGCTGTAAGTTAAATTTAGTTTTTGGGTGGTCTTAACTGCAACCATTGGCTCTCTGGAACATCATTCTGTGAAACCTGTTTTATCTTGGTAGGTTTTGGCTACCATTTGTGAGGAGCTTCCTTCTCATGGCATTCTTTTATTATATCTGTCTGCTTCTGGTAATGTGTGTAGTTTAAGTCTGGTATTTTGCATCTTTTCTTTGGATTATTGAGTTCCTTAGCTTCTAACATTTACATTATCATTCAGGCAAGAGTGGACAGATTTTATCATCTCCTTTCAGTGCTAGAAGTGCAACCAGTGTTGAGGAGAATATCTTGAGAGACTTTGAATCCCACACAATCAAACAAGAGACTAACACATCACTTCAAATTACGCAATCTGGTTCTTTTAGCCAAATCGGTGAGGACGCAGTCAGTACCCCATGTGGTTTGTCTTTTGGCAGTCATGGGCTCACAGGTATCCACTTCAGAATTCGTGACACTTTTATGTAAACATCCATCTTATACTATCTGATTCGGCGATATGCATGTAGGAGGCTGATTATATAAAATATCGTTTATAAACAGATAGAGGATCCACTAAGTAATATCAAGCCATGTATATCTCTAAAGGGCAGTAGGTGGTAACTTGTAAGCGAAAAATCTTGAGAATACTTGGACCACTATGATGAATCCAATTAGATATGTTTCGCATCTGAAAGATAATAGCACTGAAATTTGCAGACATTCATAAACAACCAAGGGAAACATATCATTCTGCCATTTTAGTTTATTTAGAAATTTGCTATTTTCTGAAGTCTCTCTGAACTTTATCTGATAATTGAAATGTCTTATCCACAGGATCAAGCTACATCTATCCCTCTGATTTAGTTCCATTTACAAGGAAACCTCTATTCATAATCATTGACAGTGATGACAGCACAGTTTTTAAGGTAATTATCTCGACTTTATCTTTCTTATGTTAAGATTCATTTTTGATACTCATGTTTTGTAAATTGAGAAGATATGAATGTTTCTTCCCTTAAACTGTGAAGAATATTTGTGGAGCGGAGAAAGGAGAACCAGCTGCATTGCTTTTGTCTCCATCTCAGACTCCCCCGCTCATCTCTGCTGATTTCTCTCGTCAACCTAGTGGTAGCCTTTTCACCATTTTTCTCACTTCGCCAGTCCAAGCGTTTTGCTTGTTAAGTGGGATTTCTGGCTCTGATATGGAAACGGTAGGTGGAGATAAAGCTTCATCCCTTGCTTGATGCTTATTTCTCTTCACTTCTTTCTTTTGCGTGCTGAACTATGTAATGTGTTAGGATATTTCTATTAAGGCTGAGAAGCATCTTTCCTCCTTTATGAATGAATGGGCTTCAACATTGGCAATGTCAGAAACCCTTCACCCTGTTTGGTCGCAGATACTAAAAGATCCCTTCTTGAGACGACTACTCCTAAGGTAAACGTTTCTCTTCCAAGTTCTAAGAAAGGATCTCCTAAAATTCCACTAACAGTAAAAAAAAAAATCTTGATCTATTGGAATATTATAAGATTTGGAGGTTCATCTTTGGACATGCATTGTATAGTAACTAAGAACCATAAACATTGTTGGTTTCTCGAAATCTCTGTCCTATTCTATCTTATTTATCTGTGGTTTTGAGTTGTCTCCCGTATCTGCAGATTCATATTCTGCCGGGCTGTCTTGGCACTGTACACTCCATCCTTCAATAACAAACAAAATCAGCCAGAGTGCTTTCCGTCCCTCCCGGAATCACTAGTACCAACCGCTCCTGCGGTTCAGTCCGCTGTGCTTCTGATGGCCAATGTATTTGGATCTACAAGCAAGTTTACTTTACCTCAAGATATCACAATGCTCGAAAGCCTTTAAGAAGCTACCTCTGCGTCATGAAGAGCATTGGTCTGAAATATCCTTGTACAAATCGGAAATCTCGATTTGGTTTCCCTTTACGGTTAACAATGATTTCGAATTTTGAAAATGCTTCTTCCATGTCATTGGAGCTTTATGGCCGAACCTCTCTTGAGATTTATGGTTCAAGAACATTTTGCGGTGCTATATTAACCAAGTATTTGATGCAGAACATGTGATTGGCTCTGATGTATCTACATTTTTATAAAAGTTTGTTTGGTTTTGTATGTTGATTCACCATTTTCGGTAATTAGATCAAGAGAATAAGAGGTTCTCCATCCATGTTGATTTCATTGTCGGTATAAGAATTGCATAGATTTTCCAGGACACAGTTTAAAGAAGCAGCAAAATTTGACTATGATTTCGAATTACATCAAAAAAACTATTCACCACCGATCTTTGCAGCTACAAGTGCCGTCTTTGAAGAGATGGAACCGATTGGCATCCCGCATTAATATCTCACGTCCCACAATCTTTGATATCAACTTCGTGACTTCATGACAATCACCACAGACACGAAGGTTCTTCATCACCTGTAGTGGCATACCTGGTTCTGTGTTCAACAGTCCAAATGCAATCGCTAGTCTCTCACTGTGCCCACAGATCAAACGTTTCTTCTCTTCTTCTTCCTCTAGATTCTGCGACACTTCCCGTGGATCGGGAATGTACCCATTTTTAGCCATCAGACTGTAAAGTATCTCTAGTGACTTGTGGATGGCTCCCGACTGAGGAGCTGGGTCATCTCCTGCGCGGAATACATGAACTTTTTTACTGATTTCGATCCAGCTATATCCCGGATTCTTTTTTATGTGTTTATCTTTCAAGGATTTGCGGATTAAACTCACTTTGTCCCATTTTCTCAAGGCTGCATATGCGTTTGATGCTAGAATAGAGTAACCTGGATCATCTGGGTTCAGTTCAATGATCCTCTTAGACACTCTTTCTGCAGTCTCCATGTCCCCACTGTTTCGACAAGCTCTTAGTAGAGATGCCCATATGCTAGCATCAGGTTTTATCGGCATTGCTTGGATAAATTCTTCGGCTCTCGAGATTTTCTGTGACCGAGACAACAGATCAACCACACACGCATAGTGTTCCATATTCGGATCGATTTTGTAGTGAGTTTTCATCTTTTCGAAGCAAGCCAAACCTTCTTCTACCAAACCAGAGTGGCTGCAAGCATAGATGATGGCAATGAAGACAACATTATCGGGAACAATACCAGATTTTTCCATATTGGCAAAAGCTTCAAGAGCTTTCTCACCTTCGCCATACATTCCATATGCATATATCATCCCTGTCCATGTCACAACATCTCTTTTACTCATATGTTCAAATACTCTAAAGGAACTCTCCAAACAACCACATTTTGAGTACATTTCAATCAGTGCATTCCCTATCCGCAACTGTGATTCATATCCAAACCTTAAAAGACAACAATGGATCTCCTTGCCTAGTCGTTTAGCAGCAAGTGAAGCACACATAGGCAATGTAACTAAGAAAGTAGCTATATCAGGCACCACTTCGCTCTTCCTCATTTGAGTAGTTACCTGCAAAGCAGTTGCGAAATCCCCAAAACGAACACATGCTGAAATAACCGTGTTCCATGTTACCGTATCCCGAGTTTCCATACTATTGAATATCTTCAGAGAATCTCCTACTTCCCCGCACTTTGCATACATATCAATCAAAGCATTACTAACAGAAAGATTGAAATTAATTCCAGATTTTGTCCCCTTCGAGTGTAGCCCTCTCCCAAACTTCAAGTCAGCTAGGCGCGTGGAGACAGATATAAGCATCAGATAAGTGATGTGATCCGCCTGCTCTTCCATGATCATCATCATCTTAAAGAGTTTCATGGCTTCCAAAAGATCTCCACTTTGTATATATCCATTAATTATCGAGTTCCACGAAACAGTATCTTTACATTCCATGCTCTCGAAAACATCTCTTGCAGCGATCAAGTCACCACACTTCACATACACATCAATTAAAATGTTTTTAACAGTAGTTCCAAGCACAAAGCCAGCTCTCAAGATATAGTCATAAACATATTTTGCTAACCGCAAATCCCCTAAGTATCCGCAAGCGCGGAGAATAGAACTAACTGTTAAGATATCTGGCTTGAACTGATCCAAATTCTCCAAAAACATCCTCACAGATTCTTCATACATCTCTAAGTTGATATATCCGCAGATCATAGTATTGTAACTAATGGAATCTCGATCAACCATCTCATCAAAAACTTGTCTTGCATCGGCTGATCTGCTAAATTTTAAGTACATTGCAAGCAGTCCATTGTTAACCACAACAACGGAACTAACACCTGACTTGAGAGAAAAACCATGAAGTCCCTGTCCTTGTTTGACAACCAGCAAATTCCCAAAGGCAGGCAAAACACTTGAAACCGTGAAGGAATCTGGCACAATCCAAGAATTCCTCAAGTCATGATAAACTTCCAAGGCTTCCTCGTAGTGACCATGTGAACTATACCCGGAAATTAAACTGTTCCAGGATACGAGATCTCTCACAGGCATTTCGTCGAACACTTGTCTTGCTCTATCTAACAATCCCATTCTCGAATACATATCCACAAGTGCATTGCCAACATATAAATCCGATTCAAAACCAAGTTCCAATATCTGTTCATAAACCAAATTTCCCATTTTCGCATCGAACAATCCCGCACAGGCTTTGATAACCGAAGGGAACGTGTACTTATCAGGTGAAATTTTGCTTTCCCGGAGTTTACCGTAAAACTCGAGGGCTTTAGGGAATAGACCATTCTGAGAAAATGCTCTGATGATGGAGTTCCAGAGGTATACATTTTTAGCCGGAGAAACTCGCCGGAAAACAGAGAGGGACGAGGCAGGTTCACGAAAATGGGAATACTTGTCGATAAGCTTGCCGGAGAAGAAGTCATAGCCGTCAAGGCCTAGAGAGATTACAAGAGCGTGGATTTGACGAAGCTCGTTGAGGTTAGATGACAATGAAAGAGCTTTGGAGATGAAAGGCGATGATATCTGCATCCCGCCATTGCAGTTTTTATTTTAATGTCCTTGCCTTCATTATTTAGGGATAAATTTTACTTAGGGCCAATTACCATGCGAATTACACTTGTTCTTCTTTTTGTCACTGGGCATAATATCTCTCAAATAAAACAAAATTTCAATAACCTTTGAAAATATGAAAAATTATTCTAACAAATATTCGAGTTAATCAGTTTTAACGGTATTAAAAACAAAGAGGGGTTTGACTAGGACAACTGGGATAGTCTGGGACTGAGAGATTTAGACAAGTTTAACAAATACCTATCCCAATTAGTACAAGTTGACTAACATTATATTAGCACTAACAACATGTAAATTGTCGATCTCAGCATAACATGCAACTTCTAACAACACCATTTAAATCATTATTGATATTTTCAGTGATATAACACATAGTCAAATTCTCATCAACAATCATTTCAGAATTCAACATCACTCAAATTAGCCAAGAAAACATATTAAGTTTCTCTTCCTTCAAGAGTGTAGAAAGGTGAGGGTGAAATCGAGTTATGACTTGGGGATTACGTTGGTGACAATAGAGTATAACTTGAGGAGGTAGGATAATATAGTTTTGACAACTGGAGATGGTTCAGGGAGGTGTAAGCTTACTATATGTTTAACTATTTTCCTCTTCCGCATGAGAAATTTGATAGTTTAATGTCAAGACCCAAAGTTGATGTGTGTATTTAGTGCATATCGAAAATCATGCAGTTCATCCACGAGACTACGTTTGATAGTTTAATGTCAATGACTATTATCATCTAAGATTTTGGAGCCCTAAGTACATTTACATGGATCAAGTTGAAAGATAAACAGCAGATGCAACTTGAATCAGTCATGCTATCCAAGCATTTTAATTTCTAAGCATTTTCAAATCTGTCAAAATTCAATATGAAAATCTAAATTACTTTTAAAATCTAATAAATAGATCCTTAAATGGGTAACACTCTAAGTTTAAGATTTATAAATCATTAAACCAATTATAAGAAATTATGAATAATAGATTTAAAGATATAATAATAACATATGAACTTCGTTGGTGTAGATGTTTTAAAAATAATCAGATGATTTGGGGTTGAGTTCAAATTACAAGGTGTAAATTTGATAAAGTTCATTGTTGATTAGAAGAGAATATAAAATTGATAACCGATAAAGTATTAAGAAAAGAGAATATTGACAACCGGTATTGGAGCTCTTTGAACCAGTTAGATATAATAACCGGTGAAAACCGGGAAACCTATGATTAACCAGGAAAACCCTCTACTATAAGTAACTCTGATCACTTGACATAAAAAAAAAACCCTAAAACTGAAAAGAGATGAGCGATTCGGAGGAGAAGACATGCAAGGACGATTCAGAGCAGCCGACACTTGTAATGGACGTGGTTAGATCGATCTTGGAACGCTTGAGTGTTGCTGATTTTCATCGAGCGAGATGCATTTCTTCAGAAAGGTATTACGCTTCGAAATCATGCATCAGAGTAACAAATCCATGGATCATCCTCAAAGACAACGATTCATGTATGTTGTTCGATCCTCATGAGAATACTTCCCACACAGTAAGAAATGTCGGGTTTGATTTCGCTTGGAGGAGTCGTTGTTTGGCGAGTTGCGGTAATTGGTTCCTTATGGTAGACGATAGAGCCGATTTTCATGTTTCGAATGTGTTTACTCGAGAGAGTATTCCACTTCCGCCTCTAGAATCAATCGATGAATCTCCGGTGGAATTTATGAGAATCAATGATTTAAATTGTTTGGTGACTCTCAATTACGAAAACAAAGCATCTCGAGAATCTTCATATATAGCTAGTCATCTGAAAAAAAGTGGAAAAAAGTGTTCATATATGGTCAGTAAACTTAGAATAGGTAAAGGAGCTTTGTATGTAGATGAAAAAAGCAGAGATTACGTAGCTGTGTGGAATTACGATGGCATTTTTGCATATCATCACAAGAAAGGAGATGATGATAACAATAGCTGGAAAGTGATTCAATCTTTAAAGAATCAAGGATGTGTCGATATGGTGTTTAAAGATGGCAAGCTTTACGTGCTTTGTAATACTGGAGACATCACTTTTTTTTATTTCTCCGGTGGTGATTCTCCAATGGAATGTGCAAGCTTCAAAACTCCCCCCTCTCGTCACTATCGAGATTATTATCTTGTAGTGACTTTGTCAGGAGAAGTTTTGATCATTTTACCCCGTTACATAGACTTGTTCGACGTCTACAAGATGGATCATAAATCATTAGAATGGAGCATAATCAATTCTATAGGGGACGAAGCGTTGCTTTTGGATCAAGGAACAACGATTGCAGCCAAAGATGGAGTTATGAAAGATTGCATATATTATACTAAGGAGCTTGATAGATTCAAATACAATGATGATACTCGGGTCTACAATATTAAAACCAAGAAAGTGGTCCAAGTATCTCTACCTCTTATTGATTATAAATATCCAAGACCTTTCAACTTTGCTCGTTGGTTCTTCCCTACTTTTGGCTGAAGTTTAATTGTTGCTTCTATATCAAGTTTTGTCTTTTGGTAAGGGTTGATTCTTTTTTGTGGAACACAAGAGTGTTGCAGTTTCTGATGATGGAGAAGAATTCAGAGAGAGATTGATTACAAGGGCTTGAATTCAACGATGACAATGAAAGAGCTTTCGAGATAAACGCCAGTGACACTCGCATCCCATTCCCATTGTTTGCAGTTTTATGTAGCTGTTACCTTCATTATTTATTAGTTTTCATAAACTTTGAAAATTAATCTAATTCTTTTTTTACATTTATATCGTATTAGAGTAAGCTATCAATCGAACATTAATGTTTATTTCTTCTCAATCATTTTCACACAGAATGCAATAAGCAAGACACTAGATACATTACCAATAAGCAACTTGAAAGAAATTTTGAAACTCGTAAGCCGTTTCTGGGTAATTCAGTCGTTTTCTTTATCTTGGTGTGGGTTTGATGCTTGAATAAAGCTAATTAACTTTATGTGATGTTTCAGTGTACAATCATCTTCAATATGAGAAATATCAGTGACTTGCCTGACTATTTATTGCTGAAGATTTTGTCATGTCTTCCTACAAAAGAAGCTGCGGCAACGAGTGTTTTGTCAAAACGATGGTGTTGTGTTTGGAAACAGTGGAGAGATCGTTATGTTGAGTATGAAGAGCTTTGTGAGAAATGCTCCATAAAGTTCCCAAGTCCTATCATTCGGAAAGTTGTGGATGAGAATTTTGGAATTTTATGGGTTAACTTATCATCATCTAACTTTGTTTCTTTTAAGTTTTTTTTTTGCCAATTTGCTTTCTGTTTTTCATCTTTGTGATTCGATATGAACAAGGCTGGGATGATAATGGATATATTCAACTAATGAAAAATTGGAGATTCGATCATATCACCTGAGTTGAAGAAGAAGCTTTTACTTTAAATCAACTATATATGTATGCACAATGTTCAGGAGATATCTACCAAAGCATTAAAAACTTTTTAGCAATTCTGACCAGGTTTTTGAAGAATCTGATCTTCATTGTAGAGTGTACCACCTGAGCTCATGTGACCCTGAAAGGCAAAAACTTTCAGACCCTATGACCACAATTTATACATAAAAAATCCAGAATCTAGCTGCTTCTTCTAAGTCATTGGAGTTCAATAGCCGTGAAATTAATAAAACTAAATTATTATATGTCTTTCAAAGTTGAAGATCTTAATTCAAGCTAAGACTGAAACCAGACGAGGAGTGTATGTATACAAATATTGAGATTCACAAAAACAAGCGATAAAGTCAACGAAATCTCAATCTCACCTGTTGGGTCGAGATTATGGTTTCTAAAGATTGGATCGCTTTCTGGGTCACGAGCAATTCATCCTAACATTGAACCAAAACTCCCCACGACGATAAAATTATCGAAAGATATTATATATACAAGGCTGGGATGATGCTTTCATTCAACAACATACCCATCAAGCCCCTTTTACATGGTTTTGCTTTAAGTTCACCGTATTCGAGCCTTTATATATATAATTTAGTGTCAGCATTTTCAAATCTGTCAAAATTCAATATGAAATCAAAATTACTTTTAAAAGATCCTTAAATGGATAACACTCCAAATTTACTATTTATAAATCATTAAACCAATAATACAAAACTCCATATTTAGTAATATTTATAAATCATTAAACCATATACAAAATTGATGATTTAATAACATATGGATTTTGTTAGATTTTTAATTAAAATTTAAATCCACTAATCATTAAATTTCTATAACTTCGTCAGTGTAGTATATATAGATGTTTTTAAAATAATCAGATTTGGGTTTGAGTTCAAATTACAAGATGTAAATTTGATAAAGTTCATTATTGATTAAAAGAGAATAAATTTGATAACCGATAAAATTTACGGATAATTAGTCGAAATTAGGGTTTCGAGGGAAACAGAGGAGATAACTTGGCACGAACAGAAAGAGTTTGGCTTTTCTCTTACAAAATATTTTCTCTTGTAATGGAAAATTTCAACACCAAAGATGAAGGAATGCAAAATATCAGTGAGTTGCCTGATGACATACTGGTGAAGATTTTGTCACTCATACCGATAAAAGAGGTTGTGGCAACAAGTGTCTTGTCAAAACAATGGCGTTGTCTTTGGAAAATGGCTCTAAAGCTTGAGCTCTAATTTAGTTTGTTATTAAGGAGGAGGAGCTTAAATTAATCATCAGATTTCAATTTACAATCAAAGGTACAAGACACATGTAAATATAGTCTACCAAGAAAGTTTTATGTACATCTGCAAAAGTTACTCTGTTCTTGTCTCTGTATGTATTCTTTAACAGATTGAGGGAAATTGGGTTTTTCCTACGAAATTTGTAATTTTCGTTCAAAATCATGTTTTTATTAAATATAAATTGCTGAATAAAGAATAAAATAGTTTATCTCTCTTTTTCATGGACTGTTTCTTTTCAAAGTTGGCTCGACCAGACCCCATAAGTGTAATTGATTGACAACATAACAACATAAGATCACTGGAAAGAGCTTAGATTAGTAAAACCATGTTTGGAAACAGGCATGACAAAGAGTTAAAAGATATTGACAACGTTAACAACACAAGATCACCGGATAAAAGAGCTTACTGAAAAACAAATCAGCAGCTTCCCATACTAAGCTAGTGATTCTCAAGCAGTAGTCTTGGCAAAATGCGAAGACAAGAGTTTTGCAATCTCCAAAAACCCAACTTTGTCTTTCCCTTGAAAGATTAGCTTCAATTTCTCATCGCAGAAAATCTCTCTCTTGTCAGCTGGGTTCTGCAACCAAAAAAAACAACACATTTTTGCACCAAAATTAAGAAAAAAAATAGAATCCCCTAACTTGATACTCGATAGATAGTGTCAATTCCATTGCAACAACCTAATAGACTTGAAACCATATCATCTCACAAACAGGATAAAACATGGGAGTTGTAACACAAAGCCAGGCTAAAATCAGAGAGTAAAACAAACAGGCACACATCATATGAGAGCAAATTAGATAAAATGTGAAGACTTTAAGCAAAATCTTCACATCAGTGTTACAATAGAGTCGACAAGTAAACTTCATTAACCAGAACAACAAGTAGCGACTAGAGATAAACCAAAATTGAATCCTTTGGGTGATCATCACATCAAACTTGTACTAATTTCATCTTCCAAGTTGATGATATATAGCAAAGTATCACAAAAACCCTAACTTTCCAGTAAATCTCGTCTTTTTATATGCAAGGATATATACTATTTCGGAGATTCTGATGCTATATTCAAAATTCTTTACAACAAATGCAGAGAAAAGAAAGAGGAACCTGAAGATCGTGGGACTTGATGTAGGTCCAAATCTCCTTTACGGCGTCGGTACGCGTAGTTTCACCGGTACCAAGGAACTGAGCAAGAACTGGAGACACAGGAGTCGGCTTAAAGATACCGGTGGACCTCGGCGTCTTCTTCACCGGAGGGACCGATTTCGCCTTTGGTTTAGGCTTGGCCTTCGCCTTCGTTTTCGCCGCCGGTTTCTTGGTGGATCCAGCAGCGGCAGAGCTGACACTTCTCGAAGAACAAACCACAGAAGAGGTTGCTCGAGACGTAGGAGCTAGTAACGATCTGCATTCCCTGAAAACCCTAGCTACGACGGAAGACATTTTCTCTCCAATCTAATATTTTTTTTCTGCTCCTAAGTAGCAAAGAAGAGTGTGTGATTTTGTAGAATTTAGGAAAGTGTTTTGGGGGGAAAAAGGTTTGACCTTTGACTCTGCCACGTGGCGACGGTTGAGATATGAAACTTGGCCTTTTGATACCAAACCTTTCAACTTCCAAGGGTTAAAACTGGGAAAGTTTTAAACTTGTTTTGAGTTTTTCCGTCAACAGTCATGGAATCTGTTAATATGCTTTGATCACAGCTTTCAGAGACAATCGTCATCTGTAGAGATTGAGAAAGTCCACGATTTTGTGAACGTAGTGGTCTGTGGTCTCTCAGAACAAGGTAGCTTCAAGCTGGTGGTTTTGAAGATTGTCGAATCTAATGATAAAATTGAAGAGACAGTAATGCCAATATTCTATGGGGGCATGGGGAAGCACACATGATATGAGTGAGGAAGATTCTTTGATTCTGTCGAGCTAAAGCATGATTGATGGCATTTGCGTCATCTTACTCAAAACAGTCTCTGTAGCATAAGCGGGAGATCAGTCCCCCACCGGAAACCAAGCCCGATCGAACCACTAAGATATATGACCAAAGATATCCCAAAAATCAGGAACATGACAGAAATTTGACTAAAAATCTAAAATTCAGGAAAGACCATAGAATTTTCTTAAGAGACATTCAAAGTTACACCAGACAGCTCAACGCTTAACCTGTAGATGGGTCATTCCAAAACCTTAACAAGTAACCATTTACACTGTCTGAGCATTTCGAACAATGAGTTGTGCAACGAAAAGACAAGGCATTTACCAAAATGTAAAAACCCTAGAATTCAACAATCTTACACAGGTGAATATCCATCAGAGAAACAAAAATCATCCATGCGTAAAACTTCAAAGTTGAAAAATCACAATTTTTCTGAAGAAACAATTATTCCAGACTGAGAAAACCCACTATAAAAGCTTCATACTTTGTAGCGAATAGTATCCAATTATGCAGCTAAATCCTTCACCATATCTTCCTTGCTCCCATCAGTAATCCCCATCTTCATCTGTTCTGCCACAAAACACTTGGTGATCACATTACAGAACAAATACACAAACTTGACCGAATCACGAGCTGGCACAGGATACGTAATCTTCTCAAAGAACTCCAATGGCACATTGGGATCCACAATTGCAACAACCGGAATCTGAAGCTTCGAGGCCTCAAGTATCACCGAACTCTTCCTCTCAGTATCAAACACAACGACGCAATCAGGCATAGTAGTTGGACCAAAGCAAAGCTTTTTGTGCCTTGATCTGAACTTCTTAGGACTGTAACTGTTAGTCAAAAACCCTCCCATCTTCCACAGATTCATCGCACGGTTGTGATTATAAGAATCGCCTTGGATCCGACGAGAAGTGAGCTCAATGATTTCGTCGAAGAGAGGATTTGTATTGACGAAGAAGATGTTGCCTCGCATGTTGGCCAGATTAGCCACGAAATGAGCAGCGCTACGGAGGCAAATTAGAGTTTTATCGGAATCGATGATTGTCATTCCGTTACGCGCTCCGAAAGCGTATTGCTTGAAATGGTGCTCGGCGGCGCGGCGGCCGAGATGTGATCCGGTATTCAGAAGTTTCTGGATTACTGCTGCGTGAATCGTCATTATTCGTCCGAGAAGGCTACCAGACGGCAGCGAGAGTGTTAGGTTTTAAGAGGAATTTTGCAGATTGATTTAGATCTGATGGCGAAGCTGAAAATGGACGAATCTGGGCCATCCGAATTCGGTTCGGGTCGGGTATGAACTAAATATATATCGGCCCATTTTGCAATTTCGGTATATTTCAAATTTCTAAACCAGAAACGTAAATCAGATACCAAACCGGGTCGTAGCTTTAACCTGCTCACACGTCGTTGACCAACGAAAGAAAATAAAATTAATTAATTTATATGGGTAACGTAGTAAGAGAGATTAATCCGAAATAAATACAATTTCTGGAAATTTGGCGGCGACAGTTTCCTTTGGTTTCAGATTTCCTGAGCTTATTCATACCTTCCTCTCGAAGGAAGCTCTCATCTTTTCACTTAGATCACGTTCCCTGTAAGAGAATCGATCAAACCCAATTTAAGATTTTTGTTTTATTTTCCCTATAATCTATCTTATTAGATTCCAAAGTTTTTGGATTTTGTAATGTTTCCTTGTGAAGCTTCCTTATTAGGGATTAGAAAAGTCGAAATCTGAGATTTGGAGATTTTAAGCGATCCTGGTTTGTATTGAGTCTATTCGCTGTCTCTCAATTAGGGTTTGTTGTGAAGCTCTGTTTGATGTTCTAAAAATTAATAACGATTCAATGGTTGGTGACTTTGCGCAGATGCATCGGTTTGTAATTTGCTAGGTTGAAATATTCTATCTTATTTTGATATCTGTTGAAGCTTGTAGGGTTCGTTTTATCTATGATTTCTATTCGCACTGATCTGTTCTTTGATCTTGTGTGTATTTAGGATCTACAGTGTACAAAAAGTGGAATTCTTACATAGTCTCAAATTTTCATGTGTGCTTGATCTGATTTCTGGTATAATGCAGGGGCTAATTCGCTTGTGTCTGTCGGTTTACAAGATGGCATCTGCGACTCTGAGAAGGCGGTTACATCATGGGGATGTAGATGGGAGGAAATATGAACGTTATGATGCAACAGATTCTGAAACTTTAAGTGAACCCTTATTAGGAAGTAGTAGTACTGATAATAGTAGAGATGGGTACAATGAGGTTAGTGGCTTAGTATGTGTTTTTCATATAGAGGAGATGAGAAGGGCCCTTTTACGTATTATTATCTGTGGTGTGTCTCTTAGGAGCGTACTCTGGAAGATATTTGGGAAGAAGAACGAAAGAGACAGCAAGTTCACTGGACGTTGATCTTTTCTCAGTTGATTGCACAATGGGCACAGTGGATAGGTATGGTTTTTATTGTCTTGTTACTATTACTCCTTGTTTGTTTGAAAGCGGGATTATCACATTACAACTTTTTTCTTGGTTTTGCAGCGAAAATTGTCTTTGGATCTGGTTCACTTTTTGGGAGGTTTCTTCCTCTAGCTTCATTTGGTCAAATGGGTACTGGTGGGAGGCTTTTGCCACCGTCTCTTAGTATGTTGCAGGTATATAAAGGATCTATCTTGTCTTGTGAACATTTGATACCAAAGGATTAGAAGTTTAAGAGGAGAGTAATTTATCAGCCTATACCATGTCTCTTTAAAGCTCATAATTTCACATTAGATTCTTGGTCTTAGCATTGTTGAGATAGCATTAGGAGTGATGCTACTTGTGTAACTGTATTTGCACTGTCGTGTTTGTAGAGGTTTGCAACACTGCAAAAACATTTTGGCTTGTATTTAGAAGAATAATGTAACTGCTTGAATGTCCTTAGTTTCATTAACTCCATAAGAAATATAGATGTAAAAATTAGAAGAGTTATGAGAGTGTGTTTCTGCTAGAGGCCTCCAAGAGTCGTACTTGATAAAGTGATGACTTTCCCTTATGGTGACTCCGTTTCTCAATTGCTTGGTTTTTGTTGTTTCTTAAAATTTTATCATTTTTCTTTTTGTTTCCACTTATCCATGGTCAATTTGACTGTCACTGTCAATTTGATCTCCGTTCTGTATTTTCTTACCTCTTACTAGGAAGAAAGGCTGAGAAACATTAAGCGAAGAATAGAAATCCCGTTTGATGGATCTCGAATGGAGCATCAAGTAAGTGTTCTCTCATGGACTCTTTGTTTGCTTGATTCTCTATATTAATTCCGCATTTGCAATTCTTTGTCGAAACTTATGTAATCTCATGATTCTCAGGATGCACTTAGACAACTTTGGAGGCTAGCTTATCCACAGAGAGAACTACCACCTCTTAAATCCGAACTCTGGAAGGAGATGGGTTGGCAAGGAACAGACCCTTCAACAGATTTTCGGTACACAATAGTATCTGTGTGAAACTTCTTCTTCATCTCCAGTCATTTTGCTGATGATTGGTTTCATAATTTGGTGTTGTAGAGGTGGAGGATATATATCACTGGAGAATCTAATCTTCTTTGCGAAGACCTATCCGGTATGTGATGCATCTCTGATTCACATCTACATCTTTGAATTTATCATTCCTCTTTGAAAGGAACCATTGTAAAGAGAACTAATGCCCAAAGTTGCTGACTTTCTCCAATTCTAGGCAATTCTAAATACAGAGATTATCTTTGAGTTGCTATGGTTCTAATAAGATTTGTGAATTCATTATCACAGGAATCATTCCAAAGATTGTTGCACAAACAAGATGGGACAAGAGCGGAATGGGAATATCCTTTTGCAGTGGCTGGCATCAATATCTCATTCATGTTGGCACAAATGCTAGATCTTCAATCAGGTAATAATGCTCAAGAAACCACCTAAAATCTGATCAAGCTTCGTAAACATAACAATTATTTCAAAAGAAATGTGTTTGTTTCTCTTTAGGTAAACCATCAACAATAGCAGGGATAAGGTTCTTGGAGTTTTTGGAAGAAGATGAAATGGCGTTTGATAATCTTTACTGTATAGCTTTCCAAATGATGGATGCACAATGGCTTGCCAAACGAGCTTCTTACATGGAATTTAATGTAAATGTCTTTGAACCAAAGCTTGTTAGTTACAATTTCGAAATTCTGGTTTGGTTATGAACTTTTTCTCGGTTATGTGTTAACCGGTTTTTCAATTTTGGGCAGGACGTTCTGAAATCGATGAGGGCTCAATTGGAACGTGAGCTGGCACTAGAGGGTGTTTCGAGCATCAGAGACTTATCTGCTTTCAATCTATTGTACAAATAATTATTGTTGATTTATTTTCAGTTTTCCTATAATTTATCTGTATTTACATAATAACAATCTGATATTTTCAGTGTAATAATAAATCAACAGCTTATGCTGCAATTGCTCGGCAAATATTATTCTTTTACTTAATAGAAATCTTTCCCCTTTATTTTCATCATTTATCTACTGTAGATTAAATTTCCTATAAAAAAATATAAAATATGTCGGGATATAAATTTCCACGCGCTAAACTGATGTTGTCATGGATGACGTCAGTTGAGCGTTAGATAGAAGATAAATTTGACCGTTACGGAATGATAACTTTTTTATTTGAACGTTACGGAATAGTAACATTTTAATTTTTTTCTTTTTCTTTTTCTCTTTTTCACCTATAACGGTAACTTATAAGACCGTTGTGATATAGGAATTTGATTTAATAAATAATTAAATAATTATAGATAATAATCTCTATATATACCTCCGAGCTCTTCCTCATTGAGACACCAAAATCTTCTTACTCTATTTTCTGTCTACCCACTCAAAGATATCTCTGAATCTATTTTGATTCAGACATCAAAAATCTTCTTAAATAAGTCTGATACTCTGTTTCTGTTCTTTAAAATATGTTATACCACTCAAAAGTTATCTTTGATTTTCTCATTACCAAGCGACAACCATAGAGGAGGCATGTAGACAAAAAAAAAAGGGATGTAGGGTTCTTGATCCCACCGTCGTTGTGCCTCTCGTCCACCGGAGAGAACATCTTCTTTCTCCCATCATGTCACCGAAAGTTCCTCCCAATAGGCTGCCGCTGCATGTTCCGCCAGTTCCGTTGGCCTTTTCCCCTTCTTTGAGCTCTGACTCCGTCACTCCTTTCGGCGGCTCCGACCTCTGTTAGGCTTTCTCACCCACTGATTTCTCCGGCCAGTTCTCCTACTCCACACGCCGTGACCGCATCCCCTGCCTCCTGAGTTGCTCCGGTGGCTCACCTTATAAGGTAACGCCTTTGCTCCGATTCATTTGTTTTCTTTTTTTTTTGTAAGTACGATGTTTTTGATATCTGGCACATTTTAGGAGTTTTAAAACATATTTGGCGTCACAAAATATTTATAAGCTAGGAGTTGAAACTGTTGTTCTTTTCAATAATTTGTATGTGTTGGAAATTAACATACAAGTTTCTAAACTGATATCTGAAACTCAGGCTCTACTGTTTTCTCTTTTAGTTAATCTCTCATGACTCGTCGATTTGATATTTACTCTTAAATTTTGGCTTAAAAAAGGGAAACATTCAAATCATACTCTGTTTTTTTATGAAACATAGAAAAATATCATTTTTTGTTCTACTATCTTAAAACTGAGTGTTGTTTTGTTAAAAATAGAAATTAAGAATGAGTGTCACCAAGTATTCAATTATATTTGATGGTTTGATTAATATTAATCTAATTACAAAACTAGTATAAATTTAACTAACGGAAATTATCTCTGATTGTGATCTGATTTTGCATTTGGAGTGCGTGACGGAAAAGTTGGAGGCGCAGATGGAGGGAAACCAAAATCCAACTTTCGGAATGTGCCATACTTTTTTGATTGAGTGTGGACTTAATAATGTGTAGATGTACTTGTACTGTGGTATGTGGATATGGTAGATAAACTCTTTAATGTTAACTTAATAATATTAAGCGAAGATATATCTATATTTATGAGAAATATAAAAAACTCATAAAATTTAATTTGATATACCAAGAACTTGGATGATTATGTTGCAAAAAGAGAGGAGAGGCTTCAAAGGTAAATTGATGATGGTGGTGGCTTCTGTTTTTGTGGTAACTATTGTGGTCTTGGCTATGGAAAGAACAGAGAGTTCTTCAATGGCGGATCCAATCTCTGTCATCTTCTTCTTCTTTGTTGTCTCTTCCATTTCACATCTCTTTCGTAGGAACTAGATGTGCTAGTAGGATAGTTGATCCGAAGAATGTGTAGCATGTAGATGAATGTCTAAGGCAGCGCCGGTTCTGGAAAATTCAGGACTTCAAACGAAAATATTTTTTTTAAGTGATTAATAGAAAAAAAAATTGAGTTTCTACAAAATTAAAGTTAAAGTAACAATAATTTAAAACTTCTGAAAAATAATCTTTTTTGCATTTTTTTCTGCGAAAGCATCCATCAAACTTGTATAATCGAAATTTTTAACCATGATATTTTCTATCGATAACATAGCTAATCCGTTTAACATTTCTTGTGACATAGTCGACCGTAGGTAAGCCGAGGTAACTGAAACCGGAATAGTGAGCATTAATCCTATAAGCAACCTATATATTTGGATAACAATCCTTTACTCTCTCTAAAAATTCTAATACCTCTGCAGTTTTCTTCAAATTCTTTGGTTTGAAGAATTTTCTAATACCGTAGGTTTCAGTTCTCTAAAAACTTTTATTTCTAGAAATAAATTATTCTCATCAATATCTGAAATCGTTTCATGCTTAAGAAAAGCTTCAAGTAAGGCAAAATGTATTCAAACTATCTTCATTCGTTGAGTTGAGCTTTCGTAAACTAAACAAAAATCCAAAAATATTTTAATACTCTTGAAATTGTTCTAACCTTGTTTGAAAAGAAACTAGAGCTTGATCCATAATTTTGATGAAATAATTAATTCTAAAATCCTCCTCCAAACTTAGAACGAGTCCAGCATCATCAGTTTTTTCTGGTTCCTCATCATAATGACGTTTTCTTCTAAACAAAACTGTAAGTATCCATATCAACTGTAAGTTTTAAAGCTTCATTTTTTGCTTCTTGAAAACCTGATTGTCTATACTTTTAGAAAAAAGAAACTAACCCTTTTAGTTGAGCAATGGCATCATCGATATCTATATCTTCAGATTGTAGCGTCTTGCTTACCGTGTTCACGACAAACAGAATATCATACCATCACCATACCAAACAAAAAAAGGACTAAGTCACGTAAAGAAGAAGTTGGAGAATCAGAGATTAACCTAAATTTTCTTTTTAAAAACTAAATAATATAATGTAATATTTACATAATAATAATTTGAGATTCACACAATGTATGGCCTCTATATATATTAATAACACATTTGTGTTAGTCTTTTTTTACATTAATTAAATATATATATACATATGTATATATGGAAAAAAAAATTGGGAAACCCCCTAAAAAATAGAACTTCATTCAAATGTTTTATCTCTATGCTGAGGCCGGCTCTGGTCTAAAGTGCATAGATGATACTATGTCGATGAATGAGTAAGGTAGATGATAGATGTGCTAGTATAGATGACAAGATGTAGATGAATGTCCAAGGTGTATAGATAGATGTGCTTGTATAGAAGATAAGATGTAGATGAATGTGTAACATTTATTATATAACGTACGAAGAAGATAAACAACCCGCAATCGATAGGTTATAGGATATTTCACGTTCTCAACAGTGAATTTATCGTTAAACAGATCCGGCCTAAAATTTTATTTTATTTTATTTTATCGTTAAACAGACCATTAATTTTATTTTATTTTTTAGGATCACCAAATCATTTTAAGCTAATAATTCCTATTTTTTAGAATATTAAAATTTTACAGATTTTGGACGGTAGACAATATTTCTAGGATACTGCCAAAAGTTCCAGGAGAATTAACACCCAAAAACAAACAAAAAAAGAAGAAGGAAAAGTAGACAAATAATTGTCGTTTTAGATAATTAATTTTAAAAGTTAGATGGAAAAACTTGTCCTTGCCGAATTAACAATTGTATTTCTCCCTCGGGACGTTTGCCAAACAAAAAAAACGATCGAAAATTATTAAAAGGAAACAATTTGTTTTATAAACCCATACTTTTGAAAAACTAATTTTTTAAATTATCCCTACTACATTTTGTAATTAAATAAAAATCAAGCTTATATTGAGCATTGTCATATACATAGATAGATAGCTACGATACTAGCCTTATGAAAAAAGGGCTTATAAGCATTGTCATAATAAAAATCAAGCTTATATTGAGCTACGATAGTAGCCTTATGAAAAAAGGGAACAAGTGTTTTAGTCGAAGCACTTGTCACTTCCTCTCACCTTCTTCTCTTATGCCATTCAACTCTTCATTAGATGGCTTCAGGCTCCACACTTTCATACGTTCTTTTGTCTTTTTAACCTGTCAAATAAAAAATATTTTTCTTCAAACATTTTTTTACATAATACTAGTTCTTGAATATTTACTTTGCTGTTTTGGTCTTATGAACAAGAGATTCATTGTTTAACAAATTTTAGTTCCTTACCTCTAATTCCCAGTCAGTTTTGTAAATGATATAGCATAATATCATTGTTTGAATCGCAATTCCAGCCAACATTCCAGACCATAGTCCCTACAATTTTCAGATAATGAATGTAAGAAAAAAGTATTTAGTAATAATATGCTTGAAAAAAAGATGAACTAGTACCTTAACACCAAGATGGAAAACATAAGTAAGGATGAGACCTACAGGAATACCAACTGCATAATACGAAACTAAGTTCACAACTGCCACTTGACTCTGCATTCCTGCTCCCACTGCCACCCCTGTTTTTATTATTTCAACCATTCAGAATTTATTAGGATTTGATTTTAATAGCTAGGATTCTTCCTTAACCAAGCTAATCAAAATACCAACAGTTTATTTTTTGTAGAGATGTGTGACCTGATAGTATAGGTTGTATGCTATTTAGTAAGATTGAAACTGCAAGGATCACCGATGAATCAGTCACTGCTTTCGAAACCTCCTTGCTACTTGAAAACAAGTACGAAATCTGACCACAGAAAGCTAAGCATAGTGCTGAGAATATCACTCCCATCAATGTTGATACTGTGAGTATCACTTTTATTGAAAATCTCACTGCATCCGCATCTCCTTTCCCCAGCTCGTTAGCCACCCGGACGCTACAATTACATTTCCATAGAAGAAAGATTAGTTTATTCACTATGTATATATGAGTAGTGCAAGTTTATAAATATGAGAGTATTTACCAAGCCGCACCCAAGAAGCCAAGGCATATGTTGAGTTCCCATGTATATATGTATTGGCTGCATATTTTCAAGATAGTTGATTTTTGTTCTTCCCATATAATTTGATTGTAAATATGGAATGCCTAGGAAAGGTTTTGACTTTACCATATTGAGAAAGCAGAGATTGTGACGTTCGCGTCTTTTGTATAACCAGCCATTAAGACAAGGATGCTCATGTACCAATACTCTAAGCTGTAAGAAAATTGAAGGAAGATGAGAACAAAAAAATATGACATTGCAACATAACATAACTTTATACTAAAAATACAAATATCATTACTCCTCCCCTCTGGAATCTCACTTCAAGCCTTGGGATTGTGTAATATAATATTTAAGATGTTACAAAAATACTAAAAATAGATCATTACCAGATCATTAAGCCTGAAGAAATGGAGAGCTTGAGCATAGGAATTAGGTCAACAAAAGCAGTAGTACTAAATCCAGTCCAAGTAAATGGACACCATCCTCCAAAAACGTACACACACTCGGCTAATGCCAAAGCCCACGAGCTCACATTAAGCCCGAGGAGCGCACCACCAGTGCCCATTCCCATAACATTCACGCACCACCACGTGACCATGAGGTCAAGAAGCAAGGACAATATCGAGAGAACACCTACAATAGCGTTCCTCATCTGTGCTTGGAGGTACATTTGCATTGTCATAGTGAAAATTATGCTATAGACAAAAGGGATGATCCAAGGATAGATCTCATCAACGGTCTTTGTGATCTCAACGTTTTGTCCTAATAAACGGAGAATGGTACCCGAAAGTACAATAAACGGTACAAACAAAGTTGTCACGGCCATGTCTACGATCCATGAACGTTGTAGATATATTCCCATCATATGGTATTGTTCTGCACCATATGCTTGCCCGCATAATGTCTCAGTCGCACTCGACATACCGCCCTATATAATAACACCACAAAGACTAATATTAGACTATTTTACCGGGTCGGAATTTAGACAAAATCGAGATTACCATTAAACCGTAGAGAAAGCGGACGAATATGCTTTGGAGGAGAGCGTAAGCGGCAAGACCCAACTCAGAGGAGTGACCAATGAAGGCTTGAGCCACAATGATGCTCCCAAAAGAAGTCATTCGAAACAAAGACGAAGGTAATGCTATTCTCCACATCTTACTTACTTCACTCCAAACCTTCTTCCTCAGATAGAGACTCTCCCTATTATTATTACTCTGATCCTTAGCATCTGATCCTACACGTAATAGTCTCTCCTCCATTTCTCCTTGAGTACTCATTTCTAATTGTTCTTTTTTCCCTTCCGTTCCTTTACTCTAATCTGAAATTTTCACAACCAAAAATAAATAGAACAACTTTGTACAATCTATTACATTTCGCAGCTATTTTCCTTAAGAACCTAAGAATTAAATAAAAGAATATTCACAGGAAAAAAAAACAAAGAAACATAATTTGTTTCCTTAGATTGTCGAGAGAGATCTAAATAAACTAAATTGTCAAAACATATATCTCTGTTCTTTTTGGGAGTTTAAAGAAGTGTATTGTGTGTTTGATGAATCTTTGAGCAAGAAATGAGTTCTAAAAAACATTATCAGCTATTTTCTTGATCTTTACTATATATATATATATACACAGACTTCTGTTGTATGTTTCTACCGAATCTATGAAGTATCGAGTGATTAATTACCTTAGCTCAAGTGAAAAGACTAGAAAAGAGAGACAGAGCTGGGCGAAATCAACAACAGAGAAAAATCATAGAAAATATGAAAGATAAGAAGACAAATTGAAAATTAAAATTTACCTGTCTCCTCTTTTTTAGTTTCAAGGAAAAAATGTCAGAATAGAACCGAAACGTCTTGATATCCATATATAGAGATAGAACCGCTAAACGTTTTATTTACAGACAAACGTATGTATGTGTAATGTGTATGAAAAGGAGTGAAAGATATTATTTAACCCTTAAAACCTTAAAGAAAATAGAAAAAAAATGGAGTGAAAGTTACAGAAAAAAAAATGAACTTGTAGTTCTGTTTATTATTAGATTATATACAAAGTTATTGGTAAATTATATATAGGAAAGGATTAGTAATGTATTAATTTTTGTATAAATATTTAATAAAATATTATGTGGATCTCAAATTATTATTATTTAAATATTATTTAATTAAAAAAAGGGAAATTTAAGTTAATTTTTTTTTTATGTGATTTCTCATTTTTTCTCTTTTTTGGTTTTAGAGAGATAATATTTTTTCAAAAAAATCTGAATCGTTTATTTATTCTAAGGCAAAAAACTACTTGAATTTTCTTGAGAGAAAAAACCATGGTTAAAAACCTCGATTATACAAGTTTAACGGATGATTTCGCAAAGAAAAATAAAAAAATGTTGTTTTTAGAAGTTTTAAATTGTTGTTATTTTTTTAGATATTATTGTAGTTTCTTTTTAACTTTAGTTTTATAGAAATTGAAATTTTTTTTTTTTCTATTAAATAATTGAAAATTTTTTTTTTTGTTTGGGGACCAGACCTTTCAAATCTATAGTTGCTTTTCTTGTGAACACTCACCTTACGATCGTTAGTATTATCTCTTTTTTTTTTTGTGAAAATCGATTTCCTATACATATTTTTGTCTACTAGTTACAATATTCCATTTGGGAGTTTAGAACAGTGGTGGATCCATGTGTAGTTGAGTGGTGTCAGCTGACCCCATAAAAAAAAAAAAAAATTATGTATATAAAATTTTTTTTTGGTTGAAAATCAACTTTAAACCCATAAAATTTTAGGTTTTTTTTATTCTATTTACCTTTTGAACCCATTAACTTATTTTTAAAAAATTTCAGCAATTGCAAGATGCAAAACCCATTTTGTTTTTGACCCCGGTAAAAAAAATTTCTAGATCCGCCACTGGTTTAGAACTTTCAAACCTATTCATGATGCCACATTTGGTAATATATGAGGATTGACCATCATGCAAATCAACTCGAGTTAAACTTGAAAATGTTTTTGCACTAAAAAGAAAATGTGAAACTACGTTTACATCTAAAAATACCTGATTAGATTACCCTCAAACTTGCGTCTAAAAATATTCCCACGTTTACATCTCGACAAAACTACGTCCCGTTTACCTAGAATAAATAAAGACTGCATGACGTTTTTCTACAATACTTTCAACGATTTTGGACTTTTGATAACACAACTAGTCAACTATTTCGGTGGGACCTACAGAGCCGCCACGTTATTTCATAGCAAACGACACGTATACACTTTTCGAGCCCACTGTCTTCCATCTGTATACTCTTCTTCTCTCTTCGAAATGCACTCGTGTCACGCGATAATACGCGGTGAAGAAATAAGGAGATCTTTCTATAAAGAAATTTCAGTTGAAAAAATCATAGGCAAATTACTGCATCAACCGCTAAGAATGTGGAGAAGAAGCAAAACTGAATGGTTTACTAGTTTGTCTGGAGGGGTAGTTCCTCATGGTTACCAAGGCAGTGCATCTTCATATTCAGAATGGTTTACCTATACGTCTGATATGGCAGATTCGGTCTCACAATTTCATAATGGAGAAAAAAACAAAAAAAAAAACTTTTTGAATCTTTTAGAAAAATATATTTCTTTTTTGCGACCAATAATAAATTTGAGTAACTTCGTATTTTTTTTTTAACTTACTTTTGTTTTGTTTATCGTATAATTTAATTCTCACGCAAAACTAAACACGTTAATTTGATTGTTTCGATGGAGTCGTCGATCCTTTGGAAAATATCTGCACGTTGGACGATTCTTATTCAAGCAGCCACGTGGACGGTGGTGGGTGTGGCTTCATTTGATCAGCTTTGGATTTTTTGTGCCGACGATTTTCGCCGGAGTTAGAGTCGTTGATTTGGTTTCTATAATTCGATAATGTTTTGGTATAGAAAACGTTCTAGATAATTGAACAATGTTAGAAACGTTTCTAAATGTTGATTAATATATTGTCATTGCAATGATATAACAACAATGGTCCTTAGATCTTCACAAATTAGTCCGTATTTGACCAGCCATACACTTCCGTGACTCCAACTTTAAGATAAGAGTGAGGAAGAACATAATTAAACCACGTCGAGACATGTTTATCTCTCAATTCTCGTGTCAGCTTTCTAACCACATTCGCCTTCTCCAAACCCCAAAGGGCCAAACACTTGAAGGTTTTCTAATGGATGCTACTAATATCTCATCTCTTGGACCTCTTTGTGGATGGAACTAAACAGAGCCGTTGTGATATACCGCTCGCCATGGCTCGGAAACAGAACCTGCTTTTTATTAAATCTATTAGAGCTAAACCACTAAATATGATTACTTGAAACTAAAGTCTGTTTTTTTCCTCACCGTGATAAGTTTTCCGGCATTCTCAGCTCTTTTAGCCAAGCTGATTGCTGCTACTGCAGCGGCTCCAGATGAAATCCCAACCTAATGTGTTTATATTACGCTAAAGTATAAACACAATGTTATGTAGAGGAAAGAAACGAAAACATAAGAGGTTTTATATTAATACCAGTAATCCTTCCTCTAAAGCTAGTCTCCTCGCCATCTCTATTGCTTCCCCGTTGCTAACCTATAGTTTTTATTTGACATGATCCTCTTTATATTTTACAATAGATGTATCCTTTTGAAAATGTTCATTAGGTGAGTATATTGCTTAACCTTAAACACTTCATCAAGTAGTTTAACATCCAAGATTCCTGGTAAGTAACCTGAAAAAACATTTAGTAGTGTTCTGTAAGGAAGTTGAAACCAATTTGAAAGTATGGATTTTGGAGAAATGAAGCCTCAGTGCTCCTTACCAGGACTGTCTCCAGAAATCACACTTCTTTCTGATGGTTCAACACCAACTACCTATGTTTTAAGGATCTTTAGGATTAAGGAAATCAAAAGGTTAAACAAGAAAATCGAAAACAAGAGAAAGAAAAAGACCTTAATATTCTTGTTCATCATTTTTAAGAAACCTCCAGTACCTGTTACAGTACCACCAGTTCCAATTCCAGCTACAAATATATCGACATTACCCCTTGTATCTTCCCATATTTCTGGTCCTGTAGTTTCAAAGTGGATCTTACCAAACAAACCAAAAGGAAAACATCTTATTAGGCCACACAACCCGAAGCTCGAATAAAAGTGTGAAAGCTCCATAAATTTCTTACCCTTGTATTTGACGAATTGTCAAATTGTTGAAACATATATGCGTTCTTTGTCTTGAGAACAATCTCTTTGGCTTTATCAACTGCTCCTTTTAGACCCTTCTCTGGATTCGTTAGTACAATCTCTGCTCCTAGTACGTGTAAAAGCATCCTTCTTTCAACATTTATAGAAGCTGGCATTGTCACTATAAGTTTGTATCCTTTAGCTGCAGCCACAAAAGCAATCCCAAGGCCAGTGTTTCCCGTTGTTGGTTCTACTAACACAGTCTGCTTTCATAATACTATCGAATTAGCGCAATCTACAATATTGTAAAACAGAACATCAATATATTGAAAGGCAAGATGTGCAATAACCTTCCTCGGACTTATGGCTCCACTGTCTTCTGCCTCATTGATCATGCTCAGACCAATCCTGCGAAAAGTGAAAAACGTTAAGAATGTTGAGTCCACAAGATCAAAAGTAGTACTAAATCAGTAACTAAGGATCAAATAACCTAAATTCCGATATGAGGCTAGAATTTAAGACAGGATGAAGAAGCATTCTGACCTATCTTTGACGCTTCTACAGGGCTCCATTGATTCAAGCTTTGCAGCAATGTCAGCCAAACATCCATCAGTGACTCTATTGAGATACACCATTGGTGTGCTTCCAATCAACTATACAAAAACAAAAGCGAATCCTAAATTATCCAACTTTATCACAAAATGCAAATGTTTAATACGAAAAAAGCGCGTCTTTACACAAGCTTAGTAGAAGTCGAAAACTGTAAACTCACTTGAGTGACATCTTCGGCAATGTTGACTGTTTCTGATTCGGCAATGTCTTCCTCTTTGATTTCATCTTCAACTACCGGAGGAGGAGGAGGAGGAGGTTTACGTTTGGTTTTGGATTTCGATTTTGTCCCGGTGGAGGATTTCCCGGAGACGGCGCCGACGACGGAGAAGGATATCGGAGTTCTAATCGTGGCAGATGATGAAGATTCATGGTTAAAGGCGAAGAGTAAGGGTTTTGCAATAGTGAAACGGTGTCGTTCCGAGGTAATTACTCGGAAGGGATACTGAGGAAGGAGGCGGAGCGAAGGAGACGCGAAAGCCATTTTTTCGTCGCCGGAGAGGTTTAATGGATTAGGTTTCTCTTGTCTTTTTAAATTTTTTATCGCTACAAAAAAAAAATTAAAAGATATTAAAGAACAGAATCCAAAATTATTTCTTAACAATGAAATAACGACTTAAAAGTTCTAGATGTTTTTTTTTTTTGGTAATTAAGTTCTAGATGTTTGGTAAGTTGTAAATTCTTTTTTCGTTCGATTTGATATATATTGTTTTGTTGCCGCATTTCAAATATTTTATAAATGAATATAACGAAATCGTGTAATGTGATTCATGTTCATGGTAGGTAACTGGGAAATTAAATCACGCACTATACAATTTCCGTATCAAGCCACAATAACACAAGTCATGGTCGATAGATTTTATCGAAACCACTCATAATATACCCTCTTTCAGCTGCACTATTTTCCTTTTTTATCTTTTTTAAATGTACACATATTAGTATGTATAAAAAATTAATTAACTGATGATGACATGATTACATAGGAGGATTTTGTGGTGCAATAAGGAAGCTTAACGTCGTTTCTTGTACAATAAAACAAGACAAGGCTAAGAAATCGAAATTAAATTTAAATATTTTAATGTCATTTATGACACACGTCTCTCTCACCTTGGCTTTAATCTTCGAGGCGAAGTATTGGATTGGATCCCAAAAAACAATCAATCTTTAACTCTTCTTTCTGATCTTCATCCTTATAAATAATGGAACACGATCATCTCGTTAATCATAAAAAAACTACTCGAAAAATGGCATTCAAAGCGATTCTCTTTCTGGGTTTACTTCTCGCCGTGATAGCTTCTCCGACCACCGTTGATGCTGGACCAGTGTGCCCGGAGAGTTCCACGTTTGGTCGAGGAAGCTTTCCCCATGGTTTTTTGTTCGGAGCTGCCACTTCTGCTTTCCAGGTACAAAACCTTCACATGATCGAATTTGGATTTAAAGTCAAACGTTGTTGAATCGTCGTTGACGGGGCTTTTTGTTTTTTTTTGCCTTAACCGTTTGTTTGCTGATCTTCTCTCCCTGTGTATGAGTTCTATAATCAGCTCTAGTAGCTTCGTAATTACGATTAACAAAGTTAAGAATATCCCAAATCCAGTTTAAAGAGATCAAATTTGGTATCTAATATCTGTAGTGAAACCTTAAAAGGGAAAAAAAAACTGAAAGCTTTACTCATTTAAGGCAGTGATTTAAGAAATTGAAGCTGTGTTGACCACTTGGTCATTTTCAAGTCTCTAATTTTAGTGATTTGGGCCTTAGATCGTTTATTTTGTCTCATTCATTTTCTAATTGGCTGATTTGTTTGTATAGCATGAAGGAGCAGCAGAAGAGGGAGGCCGAGGTTCGAGCTTTTGGGATTCATTCACTCTTAAACATTCAGGTCTTTCCTCCTCTTCTAATCAAACAGAAGATTATTACACCGAGTCACTCTAATGATTTTAGAATTCGGTCTAGTCCTGAGATTATAACTCATGATGAGCATATTATTTAATCTGCAGAAAGCAACAATAACCTTGATGCCAGGCTGGGAGTTGATTTCTATCATCATTATAAGGTATATATTCGTTTTGTTATGTTGAGTAAACAATTTATCTATCCATGTATAAATAACAAATGATCAAATTTTTCTTAAAAATGGTGCAGGAAGATGTTCAACTATTGAAAAAACTGAACATGGATGCCTTTAGGTTCTCTATTTCTTGGTCAAGAATATTTCCCCGTAAGACAAAATCAGTTTCTTTGATCGATGATTCTTTTGCAAATGCTATGTTTTAGCTACTCACTCTCTAATAATTGTTGTTGCTTCTTGAAAACAATCAGATGGGAAAAAAGACAAGGGTGTGAGTGAAACCGGAGTCAAATTCTACAATGATCTTATCAATGAGCTCATTGCAAATGGTTATTACACCTTCTACCACATTATTAGTTCATATTAAATCTCCTTTTTTTCCCTTACCCTTGTTGCTAAAATAGCTCTTTCTTGATTGTGTTTTGCAGGTGTAACGCCTTTGGTTACCTTGTTTCAATGGGATGTACCTCAGGCCCTCGAAGAGGAATATGGCGGTTTTTTGAGTGACCGTATTTTGTAAGTCCTTTGAGTAAATATTAAAATCTGTGTTATCTCAGCACTGTTTCCTACCTTTTGGGGGTTACTTACTATCTTCTGAAACCGTATATAGGGAGGATTTCCGGGATTTTGCAAAGTTTGCCTTCAATGAATATGGTGATAGAGTGAAGCACTGGGTTACTATAAACGAGCCTTATGAATTTAGTCATGGTGGATACGAGACTGGAGAGAAAGCACCTGGAAGATGTTCTAAATATGTCAATGAGAAATGCATTGCAGGCAAATCTGGACATGAAGTTTACACCGTTGGTCACAATTTGCTGTTGGCTCATGCTGAAGCTGTGGAAGAATTCAGGAAATGTGGAAAGGTAGAATCTTTAGAACCAATATATGTATATGCGTTTCATTCAAGTTTCTATTGACCTAATCGATGTATTTTGAAATAAATAGTGCAAAGATGGGAAGATCGGAATCGTTCAGAGTCCAATGTGGTTTGAGCCATATGATGAGAAATCCAGCTCGAGTCCTTCAGAGGGGATAGTGAAGAGAGCTATGGATTTCACTCTAGGATGGTGAGTAAAGTAGTCTTTAAGAAAATATTGTTTTAAGGAGTCTTATTAGCTTAGCTTTTTTGAGTGTGGATTCTTGATATTTGCTTGCAGGCATATGGAACCAATAACACATGGAGATTACCCTCAAACCATGAAAGACATTGTTGGCGCTCGATTACCATCTTTTACACCCGAGCAGAAGGAGAAAATGAAGGATTCTTATGACTTTGTTGGTATCAATTACTTCACTTCTGCGTTTGTCGCTCATGTGGACAATGTTGATTCAGAGAAACCGAGTTGGGAAGCTGATTCTCGTTTGCAATTACATTGTATGCTCCCAATGAAAATGTTTACTTATTTCTGTGGTAATTGTTGAGATCTCATCTTCCTTTCTAACCTTTTTCTTTTTTTTCGTTTTTCTTGCAGCTAAAAACCTCGATGGATTCAAGATTGGTTCTCAGGTATGATCATCTACATGATACTTCTCCTCGATTTTGAGGTTTTTTGTAAGATTCTTACTCATGTTATGCTGATAATATTTCAGCCGGCAAATGCCAAGTATCCAGTTTGCGCAGACGGTTTAAGGAAGGTTTTGAAATACATCAAAGAGAACTACAACGATCCAGAAATCATCGTCACTGGAAACGGTAAGCCATTGGCTTTTTGTTCTCTGCTTAGAAACTCGGATGCGGTATCCTAAGCTTGAATTTCATTTGCAGGGTACAAGGAGACACTTGAAGAGAAAGATGTACTTCCTGATGCTCTCAGCGATAATAACAGGAAGTATTATCATATGAGACATCTCATGGCATTACACGGAGCAGTCTGGTGAGTCATTTTTCAAAGTTCCAAAAAGACTTTGTTTCATCTTCTCTATTTGATGTATTTGGTGATAAAAATACTTATTTTTTTCTTTGGTTTATGCAGCGAGGACAAGGTTAATGTTAAAGGTTACTTTGTGTGGTCACTTATGGATGGACTGGAGTGGGAAGATGGATACAGGACGAGGTCTGGACTCTACTATGTAGACTATGCACAGAATTTGGGAAGGCACGAGAAACAATCTGCCAAATGGCTCTCGAAGCTCCTTGAGAAAGTCCCGGAGACAATTCAGTCGAAGGTAGATTCGGAATCAAGGAAAGAGTTATAAATGATCTGAAATCTTTTTCACAACTCTGTTTAACCGATCATATGATGTAATGTGTATCTGTTTTCTTATAAAGAGCGTAATGTAATCCTACGATCTATATAGTTATATTATAAATAAAGAAGTAACTTGTGTGATACGTTACCAGTGTTTCTCGATAAAGCCATACACATGATTGAACTGAAACTATATTCATTACATTTCTATCTAAATTAATCCCCAAAATCTCATTTTAAAATGTTCCCGTGAAAAGGTCTTGTGAACCTCTGAAACCTATGGACCTTCATCTTCACCAAATTTACTTTCCTCGCAACAGCTTTCCAAATCATCTGAACTCCATCATCTCCGTCGCCATCCTTCGCCGGAAAACGCAAATCGAAATACCTCTCAACTTCCTTCAACCGTCGCCACATCTTATTCCACTCTTCTCTGCCAATACTCCTCACAAGACCCATCAAGAACCCTTTCTTCAAAGCGTCTGATGATCGAACAAAGAGACAGAACTCATTGTAGTTGAGAACATCGTCGTAAGGTAACTCGATATAGTCTCTAATGATCACGGGAATACAGTGACTAGCTATAGCATCGAAGAGGCGGTTCGACGACGGAGTATCACCGGCGATGTTGAGACAAAACTTGGACGATCTCATTCCTTCTCCAGCTTTAGTTACGCCATGATTTTGTATGCTACCGAAAGAGAAGTGGACGTTTTTTTCTTCTTTTAGAAGGTAATAAAGCTCTTGTCTCACGAATCCAGCCTACAAGATTTGTGTAAAATCCAAACCAAGTTAGTTAAAAAGTTTTGAATGTTTACATCATCATATCAATTAAAGTAAAGCTACTCACATCTTTACGGTGAATGGCTCCTTGAAAGTATAGCAAGATCGGACGGTCATCAAAGCCTGATGTGTCATTGTCGTAAGATGGAACAAGGTGTTTGTATGGAGCTACAATGTCTTTTTCAACATTGGCGACACGTGGCGAGTATCTACCGAAGTCAGCGACCACAAACATCGCCGGATATAGCTAATGCCTTGCCGTCGACATACTATTCGGATGATGCGCCATTATCACATGATCCTTCCCTCCTGAAATCTTCCACTCTTTTTGTGATGTTACGAATTTCACCAAATTTTCCTATCAATAAATTAAGTTATTGCAAGATTATTATGACACACTCTTGACTTAAAAAATTTTCATTTCTAAAACGTAAATAAAAGTATATTTTTAACGTTTACGCAATAAATGGGAAAATGTTAAAAAATGAAAACTTCTCAGGGGAAAAAAAACAAAAAAAAAAAGGTTAAAATATTTGGACTTAGTAACCTGCAATTCTCTGTTTTGGCTCTGCTTCTGATGTTGGTTAACTTTAGAGAATCGATTATAGCTCAAGCAAGAGAAGAACGGCACAAACACAACATCAGCTTCACTCGAATTCTTCACACGAATCGCAGCACGAGAGCTTCTAGAATCTTCTGGAAGCTCAGAGAACAAGAGATCTAATGTTAACCAATACTCAACACTATGCTGCAAGTTAAGACCACCTGGATATTGAGGAACATTGATTCTGATGTCAGGCCAAACGACGTCGTTTCTCTCTGGTTTCCAACCCAATAACCCAAAGTGAAACTCTGGACTCATATCATACATGTACACTTTCAATGGCAAAGGAGAGACTTTATTATGATTGCATCCTCTGTTTTCATTAATGGGTTCCTCTGTTTTTGATCTTCCTTTGTTTTCATTAATGTCTTCCTCTGTTTTTGTTACTCCTCTGTTTTGGGGTTTGGCGATTCAGCGTCGTTTTGAGGAGAGGTGTTAGAGTTCTTGATGATGATGAGAGGAGGGGCATCTGTGGATTCTGAGACTGAGATGTAATCGAGAACTCGGTTAGGGTTTGTGGAAGAAAAGATTAAGAACCAAGAGAGGAAGGTAAGGATGGATATTATCAAGAAAATTATCGATTTTGATTTTGATCTCTCACCCATCTCTAAGAGAAACTAAAAGAAGATATTGGAGAAAGAATGTGTCATGGAATCTAAGAAGAAGAAAAGGAATTATATATCAAAGAATCTGAAATTACGAAGAATAGATTCATGGAAAAAGAAGAAGAGGAAGAAAGATTGTGTAGATAAAAAACCTAGGAGATATATAAGATCTGGAAACAAGGTTTAGAACGAAAGAAAGGGGGATTAGGAAAATTTTCCCGAGAATGTAACAAAGTGAGGTTTTATTAGAGTGATGAGAAAAATGTGTGGTAGATGAGAAACGCCAAAGAGAGAAGAGACTACACAACACGCTCTTTGTTCTCTCTCTCTCACTCGCTTGTGAAGGAAGAAACTGAGTCGTCGTCGTTGATCTATAGATGCGGGGCAATAAAAAAACGATCTGCAAACTTTTTTTTATTTTTATTAAATAAGAAAATAATATCAAGAAACGAGAAGGTAAAAATATATATCAACATCAATAGATTTTAATTTCGAAAAATTAATATCCGGGGACCACTGATTTTCAAGGAAATATTGAAAATAAATAGTAAAAAGTTTGTGTAATGGTAGTCAGGATTTTAGTAAATGGTCAAAAACGTTATATGATTGATTAAAGAGAATTTATAAAATTTGACTCATTATTGAAAGTTTAATGATTATATCGAATTCTTTTATCAGATCACAAGTGTCTAGCATTTTTAGGTGATTTTATATTTAAGAACTACAAATAAGGTGTAAATCATTTTCTTTATTAATTTACAGAGTAGTATTAAAAATATTCTATGTGACTCTTTGATGTTATTCCTAGTCATAGATAACGTAACGTCTGTGATTTACTTATGAGTAATTAATCCTTTTTGTAAATAGATATTTAATTTAATTAACAAAATCCGATGAGAAGGTCATACAGTCTATTTCTGTAAATTAAATGTGGAAATCATATATCGTCGGTTACGTGGGACGAAACCAGACAGCTCTTTAGAATTTAATTTTAAAAATGTTGCATGTGACCTAATCAAGTCGATCTTTAATTTCAAAACCAACGTACTACTTACGAATATAATTCTCCGATTGGCACCAGTTTTTGAGATCCGAAGACTCGGGAATTGTGAAAGTTCTTTGTCAAGCACCTCCAAAAAAATAATTCTTTAATTTTAGAAACCAAACCTTGAATTTTACAAAAATCTAATGGCTATGAACGACGTTCTAATTTTTGTTGTAACTCTCATCTTTGGAAATTAAATGAAAGAAGAAAATAAAAGTTTTTGGTTCTATTCTTCAAATATTTTAATACTATAATGTGTATTATAAAATTTTCCATGTCTTCTTCATTTTCTACTTATTTATTTGAAAAGCAATTTTCACAAAACTGCTTATGTGGCAGATTCTGGTTAATCCCCACAATCCAAAAAGAAAATAAAAAATCGATACAATGGATGAAATCCAAGAACGCAACCAACAAACCAATATTGGGCCCAAAAGATCTCTCTCGGTTAGCCTTTAATCACCGTTAGAAAAACTCCGTTAACATAAAGCCCACCAAGTTGGGCCAATAGAAAAAATAGCATGTGGTATTTTGATTAGTAATTTTACAACATTTATTTAGTTAACTGATTATAACTTGAAGCTTTTGTTTAGCCGTGTGTTGGTTTTTTAGTGGTTTACTGTTTACATACATTTTTAATCACTGCGGAATTTATTCGATGATAAAAGAATTAGCTTTTGTTTCGTCTTATAAAATGTAATACCATGGATTCATAACAATTTTACACCATATAATATAAAATATTTCTATAGTAGACCAGAAATAGAGAAATAATTATCAGCAGACATGTGAGCGAAAAATAATTAAGAAATGTAAATTATGATGAATACTAAAATTAGTCAACGAATCTTGCACGAAAACAAAACCCAATAAATTCAATATAGATCTACAGAGATGTGGGTTTGAGTATCTTCCTAACTACAAAGTACAAAATTTATTAGGAAAAATTTTAAAGTTAATTAATTTATCCACATGGAAGCCAATAGGAAAATGTGTGGAGTGAGTTTGAAAAGATCCATATGGTAAGTCTCAAAATATATGTTTTCTTCTATAATTTCGGAAATCAAGAATTAACAAAACATGCGTCTCCTAGTCACTGGTTATAGTGGTCGGTGTTGTCGCCTAGTGGCTTTATTTTATTGCTTAATACTCTTTTTAATTAATACTAATTAACTAATCTTCTTCTCTCGTTATTATAACAGTATGAATATGAATGAATATTTCTGTATGAGGATTGTCAACACAAATTCAGCTCATATCATACTCTTTGATTTTTCTGTTCAATTTTCCTAACCTTGTTTATATCTACCGATCTCTTCTACCCAAATTTAGAGGACTACGACTGACATTGAGATTGATAATAATATAGAATAACGAATTCATACAGAAAAAATAAAAATAATATATGGGACCAACTGCATAATAATTAATAAGAAAAAATACTTTAAAAAAATCTCAAGTAAAATAGTTAATTTACATGCGAAATAGTAAAATATGTATATGATGACTTTTAATTGTTATTTAGATTAGAGAATTAATTGAATACAAATCTATAGATTTCGAATATACATAACTATTTTGAATAGTAAGCGAATTCAATCTTTACAACCTTTCACTTGATGTTTACAAGGTTAGATCTGATGGGCAGAATTTGGCTTTACAATATAAGATTTTTGTGTTAACTATCCGATTAAGATCTTGCTTCGAGTTGTTAATTAAGGTTTGTGTTTCGGAGAGCAGGAATCGACAAGAATACCAAATCAGATGAACCCAGCTGTCTTATATTCTTTCTTATATACTATATAATCGAAATTAATTAAAGTATATTTTGATCAATTCAGTTTAAATTCAAGATCATAACTAAGTTTGAACTAGACTAAGGGGTCGTCTCTTTCTAATTTTTTGATAAGTGAGAACAAATGATCTATCTTAAGAATAATTGAAGGCTGAAGCGGAGCCCTAGTTAAACTTTCTTTAAATGATTAACTCATGTGTGACGACAATTTTTCCTACTATAGTACTGTTAACCAGATAAACTCAAAGCATAATCTACTTTTTCCTTCCACTAATCATACACGTCTACTGATCTTCCACTTTGGGAGTAATGTTTTGTGTTAATCAAATACAGTTAAGTTGATTTCTTTTATTAAATATTTGTAAGTACTGTATAGTCTAGTTTACGATCGTAGTCCACCTGAATAACTACACATCATGCCCTCTGAAAGGTCTCGGTCTTTTTTTTTTTTTTAATTCCAATAACATTCATTAATGCTCTGCACACTAAAACTTGGAGATCCCTAGACTCAAATTTTATTGCAAATCAATTACACATATGACATAGTAGTATTTAACATCTAAACCACTAAACTGATACAGACTAGTCTCTTCGTCTTATAAGAGCTCTTGACTGCATCTAATTTTTTTTAATAATAAATTACAAAATTAAGAAACAGCAGAAGAAACTTTTTTTTCACGGTAGACTCAAAACTAAAAATAAAATAACAATGAATGGACTGTTGCGATAAAGTCCAAGGTAGAATAACAAAGCATCTGTTGCATCACCACAGAACACAAGAGTAAAGCCAGTTCATGTCTGTCTTGGAACCTGTCGATAACAAAACGAAAACAACAAAAGAAGCTCTTTTATACTACAAAATGAAAAATAAAAGATGATAAACATTAACTGATTAATTGATGAAAGATCTCTCGATAGGATTCCAGAATCGTATTATTTCAAGGAATGGGAGTGAGTGAGAGAGATCAGAGAGGAAACCCTAATAGTCCATTACTGAAACGGATTTTAACAGCCAATTTTCTAAGAAAAAATACTTTTGTCATCAAGAGATCAAGAGAAAAGAGGATAGAGTATATTTTCCCAATGTTTCGTTTGCCAAGGAATTCAATAAATTTTGACTGCGCAACTATGTAATTTTCATCATTTGAACAAATAAACTGTAAAATATTTTTATAGGTAAAACGAAAGTGAATACAAAAAATAATTAATAAATTATATGACATTTTAAGAGAATTATTTGACAATACATAGATGTGTTATTTTTATTCAAGAACAAGAATATAAAAAAAAACTAATAATATTGATTCAAATGTGAAAACCCTCGTCAAATCACAAAACTTCAGTTACAGAAACTAAAAATTAAAAAATCATGTTCATTTACTGCACAAACCGACACTCATCAACTAGATTCATACCCTCTTTGTCTTACGAAAGACTTTATATTATTGTAGCAGACAATTTAGAACTTTACCCCAATTGGGTTCCATCTCATTTCCTATTTTCAACACCTAAGTATTAGGAATAAATATCTCACATATCTAGGTTGGTTGGAATATTAAGTAGTATATAAAGAATATGGATCTCTCCACTCATAGCCAATTGGTTTTGAGTTGGAAGCTCATAATCTAATATAATATCAAAACTAAATCACACTATATCTAATCCGATCTATAATCGGTCTGATCCAAAAATTTGGTCTGTCGATCCATACCTAAACATGCCGAGATTAATGACTAGAAATATCATTATATTGAAGGAACATATTACAAATAAATGTCTCACATCCAATTTGAATTAGAATATTAAGTGGTATATAAAATATATAGATCTCTTCACTCGTAAGTGACTCGGAGGAGAGAGAAAAAACAAAAACAAAAAATAAGTTTGCTAATAAACAGACATTGTAACAAAAAAAATTGGTTTAAATATTATAGTAAAATTATTCACGAGGAATTCAATCAGCAATAAAACAAAAACACCAAAACAATAAATATTTGTAATTGAATTATTACCAGGAAATAAGCTTCACCATGTTGTAAGCTATGCATCAAAAAACCAAACTCATCAGTAGGAAGTGGAACACCTGAGGAATGCACCAAAACCAAGTCTTCTCCAAACGTTGCTTTCATGTCTATTCCTCCTCTCGTTACTTCAGTCGGAACTCCGTTAATAAACACCGTTATAGCCCCTGGATTTCAAAATTATGTCTAATAATATGTAAGAAAATTTAGATTAGCTATCTTTTTATTTTGTTAAGGATTTAGAAAATTAGCTATCAACATCAAGATTAGGAAATATATATTGGAGAATAATAACTAACCTATACTCCAAAAAAGTCAATTCTTTTGTTGAAACTAATCTGATATTCATTATTTTTTCCCCTTAAACACCGTTTAATTATAACAAAAATTGTGAGGTCTAGAGAAACTTCCTGGGAAAAAACAATACTATAGAACTTTCTCTCAAGTACGAAAATGTTAGGCAATACTGGGAATAGAATTCACCAAAAAGTTATATTAATTAAATCGCTAAATTAAAAAAAAAAATCGGTGCTTTGTTTGAAACGCACCCAGAGTTGGATTGTTTTCACTACCTTTAAAACAAATTTTATACAAATTTAAAAATGTTACTTTTAGAGACTTTTTGGGGAAAGGAAGAGGGTTAAGAGGACAAAGCATTAGAGGTTACAAATAAAGAAGACACATGCAAATAACTTCTTCTTTTTTTTACCTTGTAGATAGTGAAAATTGGATTTTTGATCAGATGGGCACAAAATTGATGCGACATTTGAGCTATGATGTTGATAATGATGATGAGTAGCTTTATGGTAACCCATTTGGCTAGACATTGTTAAGAGATTCTCCATGCCATTATTGCTTTGACTATCACATCCACCACCATAAGAAGAAGAGGAAGAGCTAGCTGAAGAAGAAGTGGAAGAGGAGCTTGAACAAGAAGAAGGAGGAGGAGAAGAGAGACCAAGAAAAAAAGAAGGAACTTGAGATGACCCACCAAATAAGTAATTAGAAGAACTGTTACAACCTCCAAACCCCAAATCACTACCACTGTGATGTGGTAAGTTGTTGCTCACCATGACTGTCTGGTCACAAGTGTTGGTTACTGCCGCGGCTGCAGCTGCAGCCTGGAGCTGTCTTTGCCTCCGGCGGGATCTTGACCGCCGGTTTTGAAACCAGTAGAAGACATTTGCATCTCCCACCGCGCCAAATTTCTCGAGCATCTTTCGTATCCTTACCGTCTCTTCTTTGGGAGGGTTAACCATACCACTGTTAAAGATCGACTCAAGTATGAGAATTTGTTCCGGTTTAGGTGACCATCGTGAGCGAACCGGTTCTGTTGAGGTGGAACCGGAGGCGGAGGATGAGGGTGAGAGCCTATGGCCGGTTGGGCTATGTGGAGTATGTTCTTGGTCCATTGCTTTCAAGAATATTGAATTTTTTTTGTTGGTTCTAATTTTTCTGGTTATGTAGAAGAAAAAGAAGAGACAATTGTTTCTGAGTTTGTGAGAGGTGGTGCGTTGAGGGTAATGAATTTATAGGAGAATGATTTCTTAAATAATAAAAATTTCCATGTTTATTAAGTTACATGTGGTTTATCTTTATCTTTTAGTGGGTTCATTGTAATATACTTGAATTATATAACCATATATTACATTTTGTTGCGTATGTAGTGTATATATATAGGGGATAAAGTTTATTAAGTCTTAACTCGGACATAGTCAAACGAGTACAATTTGCTTGCCATTTGAAGATATATATAGAAAATACGCAAATCCTGTTTGACCATTGCTACTAATTACTATATATAGTCATAGAGTATCCAAAAAATTTACAGTGTCCCTTGTCGGTTTAGATTTTACATGGGCAGTCAAGTCCATTATAAGCATTTGCCATGCCTAAAACATAAATTTGCAGTAGCGGGTGCCTACAGAAAAGATTATCCGTAGACTATCAGTTTTAATCCGTTACATATATGCTTTAAATTTAATCTCACTTTCAATGTATTAATATCTCCAAAGTTGTTGAGAAATTATCCAACAAAAAAAATATAAATCCAAAGTTACACTTGCAAACAATATTAATTTTCTACTTAAACTTTTCTTCCTACTACATAACCCAAAATGGTTATGGCCCTGTAATCGTTACTTGCATTTATATTTGAAAACCTTTTATCAAAAAAAAAAGTCTAAGTAATTTAACAAATTCTCACGATGGTCCGGTTCTGCTCAACCGTAGTCCGGTCCCATTTGTTTTTTTTTATCACTCTGTTGAAGGCCAGTCTTTAATAGTTTAGTGTTGGCTAAATCTGTCCCAAAACCAAATGTCAAAAAACACATAAACCAACAATATTTTCCTGACCGGTGATGTTAAGGGCATCTCTATCCATGAGTCTCTTAAAATGAGGTTCTTAACTTTATAATAATAATATTTATAATTTACAATATTATTTAGTTATACAATTAATTTTAAAATTGAAAAAAAATTGAACCACTTGTAGAAAGACACATATGGAAGTGAGGTTCTAAGATTTCTTATTTGGAGTTCTTAAACTTCTTAAACAAGAATCTCTATCTCCTTTTTAAGAACTCCTCATATTTTTTATTAATTAAAAATTTTAAAACCCCTTCTTAAAAATTTCCATCGGAGATGGTCTAAGGTAGTGCAAATAAAAACTATACTAGACTACAGTATAAATTAATAGTATTACCGTAACGGTTCCAAAATAAATATGTAAGATTCTAAAATTGATGTTGAGAAAAAATAATAATATGAAATTAGAGAGGTCCAAATTGTACCATCCGCCTGAAAAAATAATTAAATGAGGAAGTCGCCGGTTATGATTGTCCCTCTTTCTGCTCTAAAAATCATCGGAGATAAAATACTAGTAAACATTAATTAAACTAATACTCTTTTCTTTTTTTTTCAAAAAGCGATAACTCGTATATAGCTCAATGATCAGGTTTGTGGACGAAAAAGTTCACACTATCCCGACATATGTTTGAACAACGGTTTCATAATGCAGTGAAAAAAAACCATAAGTATTAAGTATTAACTTATGTATATTGACATTAACATAAGTTATACATTTTCTTAGCAATTACACTATCTATCGTATTCACCAGGATACTCGACAACTACTGCAATTGAACAAACATTTTTAAAAAATAAAATCAATGTAAATTATTTGGCTAAGAAAATAATTATTTTTTAAAACGACAAATACACTAACACAAACATAAACTATATATGCCGTCAAAAAAATATATATATGTCATGGACTCATGGTCAAACTCTTATCTTATAAAATTAATGTCTCTCAAATAGTGAGGGCCTAGCTCACAAAATTGAAGTCTACTGCTTCTCAAACAAAATTGTTATCATCCTTTTAAGAAAAATGGAATTTATTAATTGAAACCCAAAAAAAAAATGGAATTGAATTTATTAATTTCTTGACATTACCTTCGTAGATATTTCCCACATCCAATCAACTCGTTATCGTTACCTAGTTTGTATTTTCTTCAGTGAGATAGACTATTTTTGGCGTCATGCAACAGAGGCGCCTAAAAAGATTTTTTTTGTCACTTACATGAAAGAAATCAAAATGTTTTTCTTTGTCATTAAGTTTTGAAAACTTCTGAAAAAGCGGAAAATATTTGTAGTAGTAGTTTCGTAAAAATATGAAATTAAGTATAATTGATCATAAGTAGTCACAAAAATCAATATCCTTTTCTCAAATTTTGAAACGTTTTTTCCTCAAGCACTTTTTTTTGTTAATAAACATATATTTTTAATGAATATTTAGTTTAGTTAATCTATTTTAGTTTGAGGAAATAACGTTCAAATTTATTTATTTATCATTATATTGGATGGATTGAAATATAATTAACTTAAACAACTTCGAAATAGTTAAAAAATATCACCAATATCCCCTATATTCAATTTCTAAATACTGTATGATTGGTAACTTTTTTAATAAAAAAAATCGACATGGCCGATATATATCAGTGAATAATATTTTCTAAATAGGTATATACAGCTAACAAATAAAAAAAATAATAAAAGAGTAATAAAAAGGACGATCCAAACCGAAGGTCAAAACGAAACCGTGCAATTATTTATTACCTATGACGTTAAGCAAACATGGGCTTACTAACGCCTTAGAGCATGATTATCAATAGGTAATATAGTGAGTAAATATAAATTAAATCAATTTAATTAAATCAAAATCTATATTTACTATCACCAAAAGTTCTAAAAATAACATCTATATTATCAGTAAATATAACATTCTATCTCTATCTCTCTCCAACCTATATTACCTCCAACATATATTACCTCTAACCTATTTACTATCAATAATCATGCTCTTACAGTGGTTAGCCACCCGATTCTTTTTTGTACGTGCAAATTATTATTACACCTGTATTATTTGACAGTTCAGATTTAATTGTGCTCCTCCTGTAAATTTACTTTTGATTATATTATTTGTTTTATTCCTATGCGAACCCCAAATTTTTTTTTTTTTTGGTTTATATCTATCCTGTTTTTGGTAATATCATAACTTTGGCCAAGACTCCAAGGACGATTAGAAAATATTTTACCGACTAAAGTTGATCGAAGGTGGTGTAAAATAATAATAAAAATGATGAGAAAAAGATATTTAGTTTCTCAAGGACATCTTGGTATTGAGTCCAGATTTCTGATCAAGCATCTTTATTCAAAGAGAATTTAAATACGTCATGTTTTCTTGACACTGTCTAGCCACTAAGAGTCTTCAAACATACTACTATTACCGCTCAAGTGAATATGTTATAGAACCCATTGCTCATAAATACGTTGATCTTTCCCGATTAGTAATTATGTCATACCATAACGATTATGAGAGTAGAGTTTACACATATGCATGCATGGTATTAAATATAGATGTGAAATTGTTGAAAATAATACATATTTGAATTAGTGTGTATTCAGTGTACAAATGATGCGTGGGAATGGGGTGTGTATATTCAGTGTACAATGATGTATGATGGATGGATCAAAATATTTCTTTTTTTGTTGTTGTTTTGTTAGGGAGAATGTATTTAACTTTAAATGGAGAATAAAATAGTCCGTAACATAGGTGAGTGTGCGAATACGTATGCAAAAGGTAGTGTGTAGAAGACACAGTAGGAGACAACTTGCTTCTTCAGATATCCTCTGTTTTAGCCTGTCTCTGTATAATTGTAAAGCTGTTTTGATATTTTTTTTCCTTTTTAATAGTATATTTTAACAGAACATCAACATACATATAAGTATTTTTGCTTTTTTTTTCTTAAATTGTTTCTTTTGGTTTTTCGTGTTTTTGGGGTTGTTTTAAGAGATGAACAGATGTTTTCTTAAAATATCCGACTTATCTATGTATACATATGTGAATATTAATTGGTATGGATATACGACTATTCTTTCGGTTATATAGGATTCAGAGTATAATTAATTTTGTTAAAAATTTACTTTATTATATATGCCCACAATAACAGTTCGATATTAATATTATAATATAGTTTTCTGCTTATTATATAAATCTAATTGGCATTTTCTATCAAGTTGATATTAAAAGCATATTTTCGTTTTTTATTTACCCCTATAGATTTTATTTCTGATGAAAAGGTTTCCTATAAGCTTATATTATATTAATATATATTCGGATTTCAGGGGGACACCGACCAACATGTGGTTATGCTTTTAGGGCACAAGTGTGAGTCTCTTTTGTTTGTTTATCAACGTGTGATTAATAATAATATGTGTTTCACCCGCCCACATCAAATTCACTTTTTTTGGTTAATGTCCACGCACAGAAAAAAACTTCTTTTGCTAAAGTGAAAAATTGTCTATAGATACTTAATCTTTTGGAAACATGCAATTATTACTGCTTGGATGATTAAAACTATAATTTAATAGGTTAGGTTATTATAATATTTTACTAGTTTATGTTTATCTGTCTTGGTATTGTTTCCGATATTAGTAGATATCTCTGAGGAGAGTGTAATTCGTTTATTCTTCTTTTTTTTAATTTCCCTGTTAAAAGAGAGACAGTAATTCATCTACTTATATATCGTTTCTATTCGATTGCAAGAATGAGAGGAACTCACATGTTAAGTGAAAACAGATATGACCAGTCATATATCTATTTTAACAGATTCTAGTCAGATATAACTTTTTAACAAAACAAGATATTTTAGATGGAGAAGAGATAAAGTAGTTGACACAATTTATATGTTTATATGAAAAAACTCCCATGTTGATAACTTAATATCCAACAACTATAAGTAATTATGATTTATCAGAAATGTGAATTTATGTAGGATATAATATTGAAACCATTACGTCAAAGAACTATTAATTGCTGATGACTAATATATCGTCTGTGTCTGTTTTCAGAAAACTCACTACACAATAACAAATTCAATCGAAATTATGTGGACATTACGATGAACTACATGTACGAATAACTTATAATAATTGACAACGAAATTATATACGCAAAACAATCTTCAACCATTTATATAATATATATAATTTGTTAAAATTATGATTACAGTCCAAATTTTATCGAAAGAATATGATTACACTCGGATACTATCATATGTAGATTTTCTTGCACACTTTCAACATGTGGGACTATTTTCATTTTGATCTTGTGCGTTATTTTTTGAAATTCAAAAGATTTATCGACTAATCTAGCATATCACTGTATTTATCTTGTGTTTCTCACACAACAAATTTCTTGACATCAAACACGCTTAACTACATCAAACTCTAATCTTAAATAAATAAATAAAATAAAAACATAAAAAATAAAGTTTAGGATTTGGACTAAAAAATTGGAGGAGGGTTCAAAAAAAAGAGAGGAAGAATATCCTAGTTTAGCATATAAACGATTTCCGTGGTCCTGAAATTCTCAAATGTTGTAAGACATATCTAGACTTTGTATCGTAGATATATATGTGGTCCTGCTCTGTGAAATGTACGGACTTACTCACGACTGACTACTTTAAATGATAGATAATGCATGTGTCTTTGTGTTCGAGATTATAGATTTAGATGATGACGTATTTAATAATATCACTATAAAACCTTGAGACATGTATATGTTCTCGCGATCTAGGTCCGAAAGAAAATTATATAGGTCATTTGTAACATATATGAGTGTCTCAAGGTTTATACGCACTCATATAATTTCAGAAATATTTTAAGGCTCTTTTAGAATCCCTTATTAAAAAAGTGAGTATAAATGCCTTGTACATTAGTACTATTTTTTAGATTTTAATATTAACCAAATATAAATAAAACTGTAGAAAAAAAACATTATATGCATGTTACTATGATAAATCACAATTACAATGTGTTTATTAAATTCAAGCCTCAATAAAAATAACTCATAATTCATTATAGTTAATATGTGGCGAGTAAGGTTTTTTCCAAATGTAAAAAATATGGTTTTCTCTTACAAAAGAATAATAATTAAAAAATATATTACGATCCTTTTATATAGATCACGGTGAGATTCATGTTACATAGTTACGAGAGCCCTTCATTCTATATACATAATACATTGTATTGTCAAAGACTTAAGTTTTTACCAAGGGAGCTGACATATAGAGTCGAGTTTTGTGGATTTGTCCACTGAACTTGCAGAGCATTATGGAGATATTATAAAAATATAGGAAAAAGACAAAAAGAAAAAGGAGGAAAGAACAGAAAAAACTACAACATAGAACATTATTTATTTATTAATAAATAATATATGCAGCATGCATGAACCCTGACAAGAACCTAGATCATCTCTCTCCTTTTCCCTATTTTAGAGAAAACAAACAAAAAAATTCCCCATCATCTCTTAATTCTTTGAGAAGATCAATTTGTTTGAAGGATTTTTGCAATCATTTAGATATATAATTTTCATACAAATAAAGAATATGCACTAAATACTCAAATTATATTATTTTTATATACTTGCAATCAATGGATAATAAAATCATAAATACGCTTGTTTAGTTATCGTGTGTTTTAAAAAATAACATGAATTTCAGGGATGATTTTAATAAATATCATGTTATTTTTATTTTTATTATATTACAACACGAAAAGTAACAAATCTTTTGTGGTTTGGCAACCATGATTTCTTCTGACTTTGCTATCTAGCAAATAATTTAACCCAAACAAAAATCTTCTCAAATATACATAGATCTAGCTAATACTTATTGCAGTTTTTGAGAATAGTTGAGTTTTGTCTAAAGTATTTGCCACCAAGAAATTTTCATGAATTGCCGTCAAAAAACAAAAAAAAAATCAAGAAATTTATTTCCTGTGCCTTATCCATCAAATATGATTAAGTTGCTATGTTTTTTAGCTGAAAGATACTAATAAACGTAGGGTCTCTTGAGAGTTGACACAACGTCGACATTACTTTCCGTTTATAATAAAAACATATGGGGTTTGGTGCAAAACACATACCAAAGATACGGCGCAAGTGATTTTTAAAATAAATATTCATAGATCTTTATTTTTTTCTCCAAATAATCCTTAAGTTGTTTCAAGTGACATTGATGTGTCCCGCACTTGAATGTTTTGCCATCACAAAAAGAGCCAAAAGGCTAAAGCTCTAATATTTTTTGTTTACTAATAAAACTATGTAATGATCAAATAATAGCTAGGCAGATTCATGCATTTTATTATATATGTTCAGTTCATTCGAAATTTTAATTACGTGCTAAAGTTATGATTAATCATCATTAGCCGGCACTATGTTTGGCCTTTGTTAAGACAAATGGCAATGTTGTTGTGAAAAGGACATGTGAACTAAACAAAGACAACATCTTTCTTAATGTCAACACGAGCACAAAACATCACTATCTATTTGAACTATTAATTATTATTATTGTGAATAGATTCTAAATAAATTTCTTAGTTAGTTATACCCAAAAAATTTCTACTTCTGTACGCGTGTGTAAGTGTCTATTAAAGGGAATATCAAAGATACTTTACACGTCCATAAAAGAATGAGAGTCGCATTGAAGTCCTATTGTTCATTTAAATAATCGTTGTGTTACGGCCTTATTAAGGCATGTCCGATCGAATTTTTTAAGACTATACTAAATTTAAGTGCCCAGACTACTATATTCATGATATAGAATTATATAAATTAAAATTACATAATTAAGGGCCGGTAGGTAGCATTATTGTTTCGAGCTCGTCATTATTCTTTACTACTGTGCTGCAAATTAAACTACTGGAATCCGAAGTGCGCTATAAAAAATCGTAATTCAAATCTGGGGTTCTCTTGGTTATTAACTTATTATTAAGATGAAAACAAAATATTGCTCATCGATGGCATGTGTATTGCTCCTTTTAGTTCTACTTATATATACGCTCATTAGATATTTTCCAAAGGCGCTTTTCACACTTGATAAACAAATCGAATCTCATTTGGATCCGTTCCAAAATATGTATTCAAATAAGATATTTATGTGTATAAAACGACGAATATTGACTTGTAATGAGGCTGATTAGTGAAAGCGAAAACAAAATAGCGAGGCCCGTTAAAGGTTTTGTTAAACGTAGTTTAAAGTTTTGGGCTATTGGAACATTTTGTAGGCCCACAAGTCGTATGTCGCTACAACACCAACAACAACAGTAACACAATGTTTGTAACACGAAACTATGAGACAGGCTGAATTTCTTTCGAGTTACTATCTCATCATATGTCCATATTGAACCGATACGATTATAGGTCGTTTAACAAAATTCAATAAAATATATTTAATACAATATTTTTTCAATTTAAATGAAATCAATAACTTCACAAGTCTGCAAGTATTATTTGTAAAAAAAAATTTTAAAAAGAAAATTTATTAAAAATCTTATTTCAAAAAAAAAAAAAAACAAAATAGCAACTGACACACATCACAGTTCACCCAAAGTCTGAACCAACATAACATATAGTTATGAACACAAAATCCAGAAAAATAACACAAACAAACAATCAAGAATCATATTATATGAAATCAAGTTAATTATTGTTGAATGCCCAACAATTTCTTCTAATCTCACCGTTTTCACCGGTTAGGACATTAACGGCTCCCATTTTTACCATAGCAATGGCAAATTGTCGTTTGAATAAGTTGCTGTCTGCTGCGTATTGAACCACCACACTAGAAGTGGCTTCGTCAGTTGCGAGCCGTTGATCAAGTTGCAAAACTCCTCTCCTCGCTCGAATTTGCCCAAAGAATGCGTTATCAAAAGTCAACGGTGTTGACCTATCCAGTCCGGTTGATGGGTCCTCTGATGCCGCTCATATGCTGGTTAAACTGTAAAAATAAAGTTTCAATATTAATTATTAAGTGCGTTTTACTTTAACAGATTGCTTGTCTTCTCTGGTTATAGGGTAATTAATTAGCGTAAGTTACAAGTTACAACTGCAGTAATGGAACTAATATCCAATCAGACCAAATAATTATGTTTAAAAGTTTTGAGTTTTGATTTGGTTTAAGTAATTTTAATTTTGAATATATGAGATAATACAACCAAATTCGTTTCTTTTTTTGTCAGACCAAATTCGAAATTAACCGAACCAACTGATAAACTCCTCTGAAAAAAAAAAAACTTACTTTGCAACCAAAGCCGAGTCCATGGACGGGTCAGGCAGTCCGGTTCCATTGAAATTGGTGAGCCGGTCCCGGAATAGACTACAAGATCCCACACCAACCGCGTGTGCACCAAGAAGAGCCACCGCATCACTCGTGTTCATCATCTTGTCCCCAAAGAAACTAAGAAAGGCAGCCACAGAGGCGGTTGGTCCGATAAGGTCGAACACGCCGCTCACATTCGATTTCAACCCATCACGCCGTCCTGTGGTGATGTTATAGTTCGGCCCCCCGGCTAAGGCTACAGAGTCACGAGTAGCAAGAGCCATTATGTCAGCGCACGAGACATTGGAGGGACACTGGGCCTCGAGCTCGGTCTTGATCTCGTCAATCAGCTCAAAGCCTCTCACGCTCAAGTTTGGACCAACGAATCTTTCCGAATCTGTCGAGTTTATGAGGATAGAACCGTCGCATCCCTAATTTTAGGCATGTGTTAGTTAGGTTGCACAAAACAAAAAAAATGCATGTGTTAAAGAATTTGTACAATTCATATCTTAAGCATAAAATATATAAATTAAAACGCGAAGTCTAGCTCGTTTTTTTAAAAATGTTCAAACTCGCAGTTTAAATTAGTCTCAACATATGCTTATGTTCCCTACAGTTTTTGCAATTAGAATAGGTGTTCGATGAGAGACATACTCCAACAAAACAGTCATGAAAATGCATCCGAAGCAAAGCGGCCGTAATCGTTGGGTCACGCTTGAATTCATCGCTCACGAGATTTCGAACGATAGTTTCTGCATTAGGACATGAATTGTTATGAAATCCGACTTTCAGTTGTGCAAACGTGGTCGGAAAGATGAAGAGAATTGAGAGTACAGTTGAAAATTTTATAATCTTCATCTTGTTTTGTAGAAAGGTTTATATTGTTATTTGTTGTGGATTTGGAATATGTGTTACTTTGAGTTCAACCATTAATTACTATATATAAACCCAAAACTATACAGTCGATATAATATATTTTTGTAGAGGGAAATTACATAGGGCAAGTCAAATTTATTTAAAATTAATAGGTGAATATATAAACGCAAAGGGAAACATTCCGGTGCCTTGTGGAATTGTTAATAAACAGTATATGCTGAGACATGTAGCTAAGTAGATAATATTTATAAGCAAAAGTAGATATCGACAGGATTGTTTATATTATATAGTCGGTAAGATGTATGTTTCAATTTAACAATGTATGTTTCAATTCAACCAAGTTGTTTCAGTTTCCTATTTTATTTGGTCCAAATCATTTTCTTTTAATCGTATATATATTATTTTTTTGGTTAAAGAATATTTTTTCTTTTTATCGTATATATTCACTCTAAATTTATGTGATAACCTACAAATTTCGTAAACTGCCAGCTGCTTGCTGCTAAATGTTGTACACAGAGCCGTGCCTACATTCCGAGAAGCCTAAAGCGAATTTTTAAAATAAAAATTTTATTAAATTTTTTTTACAAAATTATACAATTTAAAACACAATAAAATATATAATTTTTTGAAATATTTTAATTTTATAAGATAAGAAAATTTAAAACTAAATTATTCTTTAATTTTCAAAATTTTATTTTTTTTATTTATATTATGTACCTATATATTAATATATTTTTATATATATAATGTATTTGTCTATTGTAAAGGCAAAACGATACGAATAATATAATGTGGAACTAAAATATAAAATGAATTCATAAATGAAAAAAAAAAGTAACATTTAGACATGAAACTCTAAATATTGAAATATGAAGCAATATAATCACTAAATTTTTTTACTAATGGAGACCTTATTTTTTCTCTAAAATGAGGGGCCCTAGTAAATGCCTTATTTTTAACAAGGCAGGCATCCCTCTGGTTGTACATATTCATTGTGCATTCTAGTTGGCTTCGATTTTGGAGAAATGAAAAATCAAGAAATAAAATATGGTTTTTAAATTAGTAAAATCTAAATTAGACATTGACATTTGTTTTCTCTACAACTATGTATTCTATCTTTGATTTTTTCCAGAGGGGTAAGACTTTTGTACGGTCCCGAAAGTTAGATTAATTCAAGTCTTGTACAATCTGTACGTAGCTATTAATATATTTTTTTAACTTTACTCAACTATAAATCAAACTAAAATACATGAAATATAGCAAAAACGGTTTATGTATTGAATATTTGAGTTCATTTTTAAGAGCCAACTGGTATCATTTTTTTGTATCTAGTTAATAGCTTTTAGACTCTAGGTAAAATTCTGTGTTATTAATTAAGATTTTAAATATAAAGAAATAATTAGTGTTATCCAGCCAACAATTTTTTATTGATTTCCATGGTTGAAAAAGAAGAAGATAAAATTTAAGGTATGTCCAAAAACTTCTAGACCTATACTCTATAGTGAACCTTTGTACGCGTTAAGAAAATAAAAAATGATCCACTATCCGATTAGATACATATGCATACCAAGATGGGTTAATTTAATGCAGTGCAATGAGTTATTCTTACTTTCTTTAATTTCCTCTAAAAATCAACAATAAAAAAGACTTGAAGAAATTAGCCTTGACATATTGGTGATATAATTTTTTGATGCTTTCAGTATATATTATCTAAAATAAAAATAACAAAAGATTAAAATACATTGTTTTAAAGCAAAAGAGGTTTGAGTTTTGCAGGCGCGGCGCATATGAACATGTTCGTATTCGAACAACTAGTCCTCATCTCAACTCGGACCATGGTCCAAATTAATCAGTTGAACTACAGTAGATTTAATTATAAATTGTGTAAAATATTGTCGTTGTAAAACTAGGAAATTAAGTCTGTTTTTTTTTCCAGAAATATACCTTTATATTTAGCTGAATTTTTTATTTGGGTATGTGTTAACCGGAAATGGTTCTTCTTTTTTTCTGTTACTTTTCGCTCACGTTACCGATTTTTTCAGTTTTTTATTTGGAATCCGGTCAACCAAAACAGCTTTAATCTCTCATTCAAATTAAGCCGATAGAGCCGAAAACAATATAGCTTGAGAATGAAAAAGAACAATGTACCAATACTATGATATTAGTTTGGACTCAGATCAACACAAATACATCACAATTTCACTCAAATCTGGTTCCAACATAACATATTGTTGTTATCGATTGACCAATTCTTATTTAAAGATATGCATCCACATAATTATAAACAAACAATCACCATTCACAAATCAAGAATCAGATTTAAAAACAAGTTAAAAGGTTTAGTTGAATGCTCTACAATTCCTCCTGATCTCACCAGCTAAACCAGTAAGTACGTCAACGGTTCCCATCTTCACCATCGCGACTGCGAACTGGCGGTTGAACAGTTCGTTGCTGGCCGCGTACTGAAACACAACACCAGAAGTAGATATGTCAGTCGCGATTCGCTGGTCAAGTAGCAAAACTCCTCTACTAGCTCTGATTTGACTATAGAACAAGTTATCGAATGAGAACGGCGCTAATGGCGTCGACTGGTCCAGTGCAGCGAAACCCTGAGCCGCACATGTGTTCCTTAGCCTATATGAAAATAATTCAAAATATATTTTACTTAGTTTTCTTAACCAAAAATTCATAAGTAGTTTTAAATTCAAAACCGGTTTAAATTACCCGGCAGCCAAAGAAGGGTCCATGGACGGGTCGGGCTGTCCGGTTCCTTGAAAGTTGGTGATCCGGTCCCCAAAGTTACCACAAGAACTAATCCCAACCGTGTGAGCACCCAAAAGGGCCACGGCATCGAAAACATTCAACCCTTTGTTGCTGAAAAAAGTTAGCATATCTACGACGGGGAGGCCTGGTCCAGGGAGGATAAGTGCGGCGTCTTCCAAGTTTGACACAAAGCCATCACGGCGTCCAGTGGGGACCACGTAGCTCGGTCCTCCACCTAAGAACACAGAGTCACGTGTAGCAAGCGTGACTATGTCCGAGCACGAGACCGTGGAGGGACATTGAGCCTCGAGAGCCGTCTTGATCTCGTCGATCAGCTCGAAACCTCTCACGCTACCGTTTTGGCCGGCTTGTTTTTCGGATCCTTGAGTCGCCGTTGGATCTATGAGGAGAGAGGCGTCGCAGCCCTAAGAGATTCCAACGAAAATATAATATTACATGTATAGTAAACTATTGTTATTTTCAAACTTTACTCTGGTTTTTGCAATTGACAGTTGATTTTAATGAAATTATGTTAATATATCAAAACTATAATTATTGAACTTTAAAAAAAAATGATGAGATTTATACCCTAACAAAACAGTCATGAAAATGCATCCGAGTCAAGGCGGCAGTGATTGAAGGGTCACGAGCAAACCGCTCACGAACCAGGTTCTGTACGATAATCTCTGCATTAGGGCACGATTGGCTGTAAAATCCGACTCTTAGCTGCGCAAATGCTACCGGGAAAATGAATAAAATCAAGAGAAGAACAGAAAACTTTGCAATCTTCATCTTGTTTTTGCCGGAAATGTTGCGATGCAATTGTGCTAGTTCTTGTAGAATGGCTTATGAGACCTCTGAGATCAACCACTAATATATATATATATATATATATATACACAACAATGGGTCATCTATACAGAAAATTAATTAAAGAGGAAACTAATACATCTTGTATATGTCGAATAGGTCAGTCAAATTTATTTAAATAAAGAGAGAAATAAATATATATAAACCCAAAGGTGTACAGTACGTACGAACTACTTTGAAACATTCCGCTGCCTTATTGCATAATTAACTACTTATATACGATATATATGCTGAGAAATGGGGATTAATGTAGATAAGTGTACTATCTATTACGACATCCACACGGAAAATAAGATGAGATATATACTTATATAAGTATATATGAGATATAGGTTAATCGATTTATTACTAATTAATTTTGAGATACAACATTAAAAACCAATTCACTAGTTAATAATTAGCTTTTTCGATATTACCAAGAATATAAATTTTTAGTTGGAAATTCATGCATTTAACAATACAAAAGTTTGATTGTATGTGATGGATACAACAATGTTGTATCTTTTTCATTAATTAACTTTCACAGTAGATCAAGATCTATTTAATGCATTTGTTTTACTACTGTAAAATTTTTTAAGATGGTTTTAAGTTTTGGAAGTAATTTGTACTTGAATTCGATAAATACACCGATTAAAAGGCAAGAAGGTAACTACAATTTATTTATATTAACTATGTGTTCTAAGAATTGGTTCTTTTGATTTTTTTTCTTGAGTTATACGAGATAGACTCTAGTTTTAGACAATCTTGTACTAATACGTGTTTGATTTAATACTAGTCAACGGCATATAACAATCAAATTTATCTACATAATATATATAGCAAGTGTACCAAGAAGAAAATAAACGAGCCATCATGCGATTAAATGTAAATCATTAAATGTAAATCAACATGGAGTTAATTTAATGAAAATGCAAAGACTCGTTCTTAAGTTCCTCCAAAACATCAATTTTTTTTTTTTTAACGAAACGAGATATTATGAATAATTCATAAAAATGACTTGAAGAAAGCAACCTTGGGGTTGAGGATATTTTTTTTTGGTCGACCAATTTCATTATATTATTGTAAATATAAGACCAAAGCATATTTCGTAGAAATTTGTATAAAGAAATTGTCGTTGCAAAATAATAATAATAATTACGATGTAATGTGACATGCCCATTACTTACAAATATTAAAGTAAAGTATGTTTTAAAAGTCTAGCCTTTGAAAATTACTTTCCTTTTTCCCCTAAAATTAATAATTGAATATACGGATAGTTAACTATATATATATCAATATAGGTGTCTGTGTACATGGGAAATAGTTCTTTATTTGTTTTCTATTATTCAAGTTGATAATATATTGGGATTTCGATTTTCATGTGTGGCGAGGGCTTTTGCATATGTGGGTATAAAATATGAGTTATCATGTTGCATTTTTTTAATTTTTTAATTTTAACTTTTTTTGGTCAACTAAATTATGATGTTGCATACCTTACGTAATTCCTAATATGATTCTACATATAAAATCTAGTTTGATTGGCCTGGTTGTGGTTGGAAGTTGTTCTATGTGGACTCGCAGTTCGTGTTTATTTATTATTAGTTTAATCGTATATATTACTTTTCCTTTTCTTTTCTTTTTTAGTTTATACCGTATTATAGTTATAGTTGAAGCTTGAAAGTCGCAAAACGCTTATACCGCGTAGACCGTATAAAGAACGTATATACATATTTTTATGGTCTAATGGGCCTATCGCTTTCTTTTTTATCGGCCTATTCTATTGGGCCCTAGCCCGATATTTTGGGTTTGTGTGAAATTTCCGTCTGTATATTTACATATATATCTTATAAATACGTCAGATATGATGTACCTGTATTATATATATAATATATGAGGGATTGATCCGAAATTTTTTATGGTAAATATTTTGATAAGTTGTTCTGAATTCACGTGTCACATTTTGATAAGATTCGTAAGGAACTAAGTGTACTTCCAAACTTTCACTGAAAAATATAATTAAAAAGTACTACTTATAGATATGAAAGATATTATATAGATGATGAATATGTGTGCCGTGAACGTGCACGTGCGCATATTGGAACAAGAACTAACGGGCTTCTGCGGTATTTAGTACTATATACTTTTTACTAGTACTATATACTTTTATAACTATATACTATCTACTTTTATAACATCGGTATTAGTACATCCAGAAATAGAAAAAAAAAAGTAAAAAGAAGGACAATGACAAATCATGCAATTAACCGTTCGAGTTCGTACAACTTCAAATATAATGCAAATTTTTTATGCTTTTCAATGCAGTTTCCATTTATGAAAAGATTCTCTCCCTTTCCAAATGCATGATTAATATTCTACCGGCCATGCGAGCAAAAGTTTCATGTTCAAGTAACTAATCAACATTTTTATGAAGTTTTATAATTCACATACGAAACATGGCAGTAAGGAAAATTATAAATAGAAAAATTACTACAGATTCTCTAAAGCCATCATTTGATCATTAGTATCAAGAAATAACGAATAAGTAATTAACTTAACTAGTTAGAACTTAGAACGAATTTTACATATATTTGGATAATCAAAACAATTTTGTAATATTGCAGTTAGATGTTAAGAAGTATCTTACATTGTTAGATAGCATGATTTGAATATAGAATTTCGTGATTTATATGTTGTATGTTTGTATGTGATATTCTATAGTAGGATAAAAGATGATATATCTATTCATTTCTATTCACATACTTGTAGATTACTTATACAAAATATAATGTTAAAATTTTCTTGTGTGTTTTAACTCGGTGAGATTACATCAATTAATGCATAACGTCAATGTAGACTTAAGCAATATCAGTTCATTAATTGATTTGTAACGTTATAAAATTAGTTGTCATTTTGTTCATATTTCAACCGCGTTGAAATGCACAACCACATCACCAGTAATCTCCCGATTTTGTAAATTGTAGAAACGTTTTATTAACAAACAAAATTAATGATTTTGAAAATTGTGTATTTCCTTTCTTCAACGAATATGATTCCACACTAGTACAAAGCACTGTATTCAGAAATACCTGAACCAATGTATTAGAAAATTAAAAGAATTAGATTCGTCCTCTAATTACAATCACGTGGCAAGTTTATCTTACGTGTCAATGCTGACGTGTACGAGCTCTACCCCAACTCTTTTTAAACTCTTCACTCTCGAGCGTCCAAAACAAACAGTGCTTACTCCTCTCTCTTAAAAAAAACAAAAAAAAATTCAAAATCGCTTCTCTCTCTTTCAAAAGAAACTGAAGAGTCATTCATCTTCTTCGATCGTAAGAAAAAAAAACAAATCAGTTACACTTTTTTGTGAGACTGAAAAAATGGCGGACACTGTTCTGAGGAAGCTGATAGTCGAGATCTGTAACGCAAAGAATCTGATGCCTAAGGATGGTCACGGAACAGCGAGCGCTTATGCAATCGTCGATTTCGACGGCCAACGACGACGGACGAAGACGAAATTCCGAGATCTAAATCCACAGTGGGACGAGAAGCTCGAGTTCTTCGTCCATGACGCTGCGACTATGGCGGAAGAGATCCTTGAGATTAATCTTTGTAACGATAAGATAACCGGAAAGAGGAGCACATTTCTCGGGAAAGTTAAGATCGCTGGAAGTGCGTTTGCGACGGCCGGATCTGAAACTCTGGTTTATTATCCGCTTGAGAAGAGGAGCGTCTTCTCTCAAATCAAAGGTGAGGTCGGATTAAAGGCGTATTATGTCGATGAGAATCCACCGGCGGCTGCAGCGGCGACGGAGAAGAAACCTGAGGCGGAAGAGAAAGCACCGGATAATCCAAAAGCAGAGGAGGGGAAGAAAGAAACAGAGGCGGCGAAAACAAAGGAGAGAAAGGAAGCAGATAAAAAAGAAGAGAAGAAACCAAAAGAAAAAGCTAAACTGGATGAGAAGAAAACCGATGCGGCAGCTCCACCACCACCACCACCGGATACTAATACGAAGCCGAAGCCGCCTAATGCCCCCGCACCTCCTCCGGCGGAGATTCAGAATCCGCCTCTACCGCAGAAAACAGAGACGGTGAAGCAGAAAGAATTAGGAGTTAAACCGGAGAACGTAAACCGGCAAGATCTAATCGGTGCGGATCTCGAGCTTCCTTCACTAACCAGAGATCAAAATCGTGGTGGTGGTTACGATCTTGTTGACCGAATGCCGTTTCTATATATTCGTGTTGCTAAAGCGAAGCGAGCTAACAATGACGGGAGCAATCCGATTTACGCTAAGCTTGTGATCGGAACTAATGGTGTGAAAACCAGAAGCCAAACCGGTAAAGATTGGGATCAAGTGTTTGCTTTTGAGAAAGAGAGCTTAAACTCAAGCTCGCTTGAAGTTTCCGTTTGGACTGAGGAGAAAGTTGAGAACGAAGATAAAACAACGACGACGACTGAGAGTTGTTTGGGAACGGTGTCGTTTGATCTTCAAGAGGTTCCTAAGCGAGTTCCTCCGGATAGTCCTTTAGCTCCTCAATGGTACACATTGGAATCAGAGAAATATCCGGGGAATGACGTCATGCTCGCTGTTTGGCTCGGGACTCAAGCTGACGAAGCGTTTCAAGAGGCTTGGCAATCGGATTCCGGTGGATTGATTCCGGAGACGAGATCAAAAGTTTACTTATCTCCGAAGCTATGGTATTTGCGTCTAACGGCAATACAAACCCAAGATTTGCAGCTAGCTTCGGGATCCGAACCTAAGTCAAAGATCCCCACCACTGAGCTTTATGTGAAAGCTCAGCTTGGACCACAAGTTTTCAAAACGGCTAGGACTTCGATTGGGCCGTCGGCTTCTTCGTCTAGATCCGGTAACCCGACTTGGAACGAGGATCTAGTATTCGTAGCTTCAGAGCCGTTTGAGCCGTTCTTGATAGTGACCGTGGAAGATCTAACGAACGGTCAATCAATTGGTCAGACCAAGATACATATGGGAAGCGTGGAGAGGAGAAATGATGACCGAACGGAACCAAAATCGAGGTGGTTTAATCTCGCCGGCGACGAGAAGAAACCATACTCCGGGAGAATCCACGTGAAAGTTTGTCTTGAAGGTGGGTATCACGTGCTTGACGAGGCAGCTCACGTGACGAGCGATGTAAGACCATCAGCTAAACAGCTAGCTAAGCCACCTATTGGTTTATTGGAGGTGGGAGTCCGTGGAGCTAGTAATTTACTTCCAGTGAAAACCAGAGACGGTACACGTGGCACCACCGATGCTTACGTGGTTGCTAAGTACGGACCGAAATGGGTTCGGACTCGTACTATCCTTGACCGGTTTAATCCACGGTGGAATGAGCAGTACACATGGGATGTTTATGATCCGTGCACAGTCCTTACTATTGGAGTTTTCGACAACGGAAGATACAAACGCGACGAATCAGGGAAGCAAGGTAGAGACGTACGGGTTGGGAAAATCCGCATACGTCTCTCGACTCTCGACATGAACCGTGTCTACCTAAATTCCTACACCTTAACGGTGATTTTACCAAGTGGAGCAAAGAAAATGGGAGAAATTGAAATCGCGGTTCGATTTTCATGTCCATCTTGGCTAAGCATTATTCAAGCTTATGTCACACCAATGCTCCCTAGGATGCACTACGTACGCCCGCTAGGTCCAGCTCAACAAGATATTTTGCGTCATACGGCTATGCGTATCGTGACAGCGAGGCTTGCGCGGTCAGAGCCGCCGTTGGGTCAAGAAGTGGTTCAATTTATGCTTGACACGGACAATCATGTGTGGAGCATGAGGAGAAGCAAAGCGAATTGGTTCCGTGTCATCACGTTCTTGTCACGTGCAGCCACTTTAGCCCGTTGGATTCACGGGATTCGAATTTGGGTTCACCCACCAACCACCGTTCTTGTTCACTTGCTTCTCGTGGCCATCGTCTTGTGCCCACATTTAGTCCTCCCAACCGTTTTCATGTACGCGTTCTTGATCTTAGCTCTAAGATTCCGTTGCCGTGGCAGAGTCAAAGTCAGCAGCGTTGACCCAAGATTTTCATGCCTTGACTCTGTCGCACCCGATGAGCTAGATGAGGAGTTTGACGGTTTCCCGGCAACGAGGCCACCGGAGATTGTTCGTATAAGGTATGACCGGTTAAGAGCATTGGCCGGTCGGGCACAGACTTTGCTAGGTGACGTGGCGGCTCAAGGGGAGCGGATTGAGGCGTTGTTCAACTGGAGGGACCCACGCGCCACGTGTATATTCGTGGTGTTCTGTCTTTTCGCATCGTTTTTGTTTTACATCGTTCCGTTTAAGATCTTCGTTTTGGGGTCCGGTTTCTACTACATTCGACATCCAAGGTTTAGAGATGATATGCCTTCCGTTCCGGTCAACTTTTTCCGGCGACTTCCTTCGATGTCGGATCAGATCCTATGATTCGGAATAAAGGGTTATAATCGTATCTTTTTTTTTCTATTTTGGGTCATTTAATCCTCTGATATTTAATTAATATATCTTAATTATTTTATAATTGAAGTCAAGTTTTGTTTCTTTAATCCGAGTGGTAGGTCCGTGGGTGGACCTTTAAGATCTTATCTCACCAATAGGTGGAAATTAGACCGTTATTGCTTTGTGGGGACAAGTATTTAATTTAAAGTATTCAAAGAAATTTACATTTTTAGAAAAAAAAGGGACAAATTGTATTGATTCGTAGTTTAGGTAACGAAGTTAGTGTATATATGACCGTTGCAGCCTTGCAGCTAGGAGCGTTACTTAAGGAAAAATGGAAAACTAAAACTAAGATGGGACAAATAGAAGGAAAAAATATTAATTTCGCTTCCAAAAAGCTTATTAATGGAGTTAGTAAACCAGTCCCCGCCGCAATATATCAATTAACCATTTTTTTTTAAAACACCTCCAATCCAAAACAATATATTGAGTAAAAATGAGAACAAAAAAAGAAAAATAAAAGTGTAAA
>CM051372.1:1428358-1453358 GCA_028015245.1 Cardamine occulta
AAAACTACCAACTCGTAAATTGCTAGTATGATTTTCCCTTTTTAAAAATAATATTACAAAGCCAGAAATCTAGTTTAGAATGTCAGGGCGGGAATATTTCCGTACAAAAAGCATGTATTTTACGCTTTTGATTGAAGTATGCGCTTTTCACAAAGATGAAATTTGGACAAAAGCTTATATAACATGGAGTATCACAATCTTAGCCCACCAGACACTCTAAACATTCTAATGATTTTGAAGTCCAAAACCAACCCAACCCAACGTTGTACCTAAAATTTTCGTTATTCCCTCATGAATCACTAAAGAACAAACACCAACCCAAAAACAATAATCAAGAAAGAATAAGATCATAGGTAATCTCAATACAGAGCTGTGTGACTCACACTTTCTATCTACATTGTCTATTGACAAAGTTTTTTCTCAACAGAAGCCTCAGTAGCAAACTCTTCAACCTCCTAGCCCCCGGACCAAGACCAGCATCTGGTTTAGACCCACGTTTATGTTTCCTTCTAAGAATCTCCCGGTCAATCCTATTGAGAACCGGGTCATTGCTCTTGAACTTCCTTGCGAATGGTCGGTTGCTCGTTACCATTTTTCTGTAATCCCTTGACCCTAGAGTCTTAGGGTGTTGCTTTGGCGGGTTATCCCACGCGATGTAGTGGAGGTCGTGGTTCACGGTTGTGTTCTTGAACTCATCCGAGTTGCATATAAGTGTCTGAAAATAGCCTTCAGGGGATGAAACGAAGTTTGCGTAGTAGAGAAGGAGTGTTCTTGGTAAGTTTTCATAACCTATGATACAATATTCTGAGAACGGTCTTGATAGGAATGTCCAAGCAGAACCTGCATTAATATTTTACATGTTATATTATCATTTTCCCTACATTTCTTTACTAAAGAAAAAGACAGTTCACCTTAGTAAATTTCTAAATATTATCTTCTTCTTTTTTTTGGTCAATTCTAAAAATATGCCAATTTTTTTTGTTTAGGTTTTGTCTTAACTAAAAAATCAATACTCAGACGCGACAAATTTCTTTAAGAATCGGTCTGATGTCAGATTGGAAAAGATGTACATACAAAAGTACCAAAATGAAAGAAGACTTTCCCTAATTATCCACTATATATTTTGCACTACTTAAAAATTGGTACCAATGATATAACTTATGGATCACAAAAACATCCACTAAACAGTGTTTCGTGTTTAATATCACAAAAAGCATCCACTAAACAGTGTTTCGTGTTTAATAAATTAAAAGTGAAAGAGAAAAGGGCAAACCTGTGAAGAGTTTAAAAGAAGTAGGGAGGCTTCGCTGTTTGATAACCCACCAAATCTCTGACTTATTGAAACTATAAAGCCCTGGATCTATTATTATTGGTTTCCCTCTTTTGTTCCTACACATTTTACAAATATTAGTCACATATTTTTTTCCATACCGAAACCTAGAAGACTACAACCACTTGTTTTTAAGATATTTTAATAGTTCCTTTTTAAAAGTATGTAAAATTTTTAATTGAAACTTACATTTTCCATCCCAACCGGCTTGTGTGCTGTATGAAGTTGAGATCTCTAGGTAACTCAGAGAAGGCATAGATCAGATCTGCATTTATTTAACAACTTAATACTATATAGTAAATTTTTTACAAAAAGTATTACATGACCATGTATACATAGACACACCATTATCAATATAATAAGTTGAGTTGAAAAATACTCCAAAACATACATATACATACATTACTTAATATAGATAACCGGTTGTTAACACCAAAATCAAACGTCTTAACCGATCCTAACTAGTGCATTCATGTAAGAAATATAAATGTATAAATATAGATCCAAATGCTAATCGGCTAAGTCAAATATTTTCCAAATAAAGCAACATGTCAAAAAATTAATGAAACATTAGTTAAGTTAACTAAGTGGTGGTATCCCAAAGGAAATGAGCCTAAGGGGATTAATCGGGCCTAAGGTCCCTCCGGACCTCCAGATTATAAAAAAAAAAAAAAACATTAGTTAAGTTAATTCATCATCACTCACCGTACCGTCTTGTGTGACGAGAGGATAATCAGAAGCACTAAGATTGATAAACCAATCCCACCGACAACACCTCAAGAGCAAAGCCATTGCGTGAAGCGTTGTCGCAAGCATCGTTGGTCCTCTGTAAGTAACCAGATTTGGTTTTCCAACGATCATTACATTACCCTCTGGTTGAAACAGAGGCTCTCCGGCTACGAACCGTTCCATCTCCAAATGCTCTTCCTCTGGTGCTTCGAGGTCTAGATGGATCAGATAGTGGTTTCTGCGGTGGTATATTGATCGGAGGAGGCGTTTTAGTTTTCCGGCGTCGCCTTTGGAGGCAGATATTAAGTAGGCGAAACAGGGGAGGGTAGAGTTGTGGTTTTTATTGGATTCGAGGGGTAAAATAGGGATTTTTGAGGAAGTGAAAAGAGTTTTGGTTGTGGGGATAATGTAGAGAACAGAGAATAGGAGTGAAGTAAGAGAGAAGGTGATCATCAACAGTTTCTTTATCGCCATTTTTGTCTCTCTTCGTGTAAATTTTTTCTTCGAGACTCTTACGAGAAAGAGAGAGAATTTTATGTGGTAGAGTGATGGATAGTTTGTAGAATCACAAAGATGCCCCTTATTTATTTTTTATTATGTTATTGCCCCCAGAATAGTCTGAAACACGTACACGCTCCATAACCAATCATAGAAACCAAATTATCACAAACGACTTAAAAAGATACAAGTATCACATAAACGTGTTATTCTCCTACAAATTATATTGTCGAATTATATTTCATAGTTAAAATACTCATAATCAATGTTGTTTTTATAACACTGGCACCAACAGTTATGGTACCAATAGTTTGAAAGATGATTGTCACCAAACTTTGACATAAAGATTGATCAACAAACAAAGTAGAGAATTTTTTTTTTTAAATAAACAAATTAAGGAAAACTCTTTCTTTGTGTGTGTTGATTTAGTATCTGTGTATTGGTCTTGGAATTGTATCCACTAAAAATATAAGATTTTGCCATTGGGGTCTAAATTGTTTCTAGAGTTTAATCGGACAACGTATAAGTATTTTTTTGCATTAGTTTTGATTTTGATGATATAAATCTTTTTAAAAGACACATAGAGAAATGTAATAGAATGCACAGAGAAGAATCTGGTATTCTCATTAACTTAACTTTGTACAATGTGAGTCTTAGCTTTATATACAGTGTGTCATTAACAATCTAATCTCTCATTAACTAACTTGTTAACAACACTTAACGACTCTTAACCGTATCAACAACCTCATTTACATATAACCTCTAATAAAATGTGATAGTATATGTTTTAAACTGCGCTTGACTTCCTCTTTGTGTGTGACAAATGAAACTGAATTTTTTAATCCATTACAAACTAAACGTGTAAAATTTATTTTGAAAAGAGATAAATAGAAATATAATGATTTCAGAGTTCAGACAAAATCTAAACGAGAAGTAAGAAAAGCTAAAAACGTTGTACCTTGCTGTTGACAAAAAAAAAAAAAAAAGATTGGGTTCCTTGCTTTGAAGCTAAGTCCTCCATCTGTCATATCTCTCACATTCTTCCACATGTTTTAGATCTTCACGATTTACTTTAGTACCCTTATGTAGTGGGTAAGATTTTGGAATTTAGTAGAGTACATTTGTAAATTCCACCGACCTGATTAATCAAAGTGGTTGGCTGATGTCAAAATGTGTACGTCTCGATAATACAAACATATGTTTTTAAATTTCTAGAGCCCGCCAGAGGCCCAAGCAGGTCTCTGTACTTTGCAAATTGGACCTTGTCAAAGATACTAAACATAATCCAGAGCATAACAAATCTCAGTTTCTTGAAAAAGGCAATAAAGCATCATAAGGACAAAAGCAAATTCATTCATGATTAAGTTGTATGTCTAAAATGAAATGGATCAGAAAAATTCACGTTCTGTCAAAAATTGGTTCATGGCGACAACATCTCTTTGACTCATGTAACCATCATCATTATGGTACACAATAGCAACACAACTTACAGTGTTCTAGTTTGGAATCGAAATACATACTATCATTTATCTTAGAAGTTCATTCATAATTATTGTCAAATGTGGAATGTTTGAGTTGGTAACTACTACGAGTTCCACTTTACCTAATTTGCCTTTTTTTTTTGTTTGGTTTAGGTATTAATTAGTATGCTTTCGAGTACAGAAGTAAGCAATCCATCCCAACCAACCACACCATCAAAATTTTCCATTTTCTCTAACTATAATAAATCAAAGAAATTTTTAATGCAAAAATCAAAATTTTTAATTTTAACATTCAGTTATAATATTTTTGGTTTTTCATTCAATTGTAAAATTAACAATGAAACTTCACTTAAAGAAACAAAAAGTTGTCAGAAAACACACAATAACCAGTTATAATTAAAGTAGTCGAATAATTCCAGTTAAAGAGAATGTTAAGACTTAAGACCACATAACCTACATATCTTTTATTTAATTGAATTTTTGCAACGGCTACAACTTCCTCGAAAATATTTGTGATTTGTTCCGAAAATTTCAAGTCATGAAAATAAAGGGAGAAAAATATTTATTAATTAACATAGTCCGTGACTTGATATAATGAAATTTCGATACTTATCCTCTCACGCCAAAAAGTAACAAAAAAGGCATAAAGGAAAGAACAGAAATTAGATACAAGCTGAACTGAACAAACGTATCTCGTTTTTATACTCGTTCCCCCTTTTTCTTTTATTTGCTACAAATGAGTGACTTAAAAACTATCACTTTTATAATTTCACTCCATTGAAAAAAATCAACTTAATTAACATAGGGATAATAATTCATTGATTACGTACTCTAAACTCTTACTTTGATTTCTCTAATAACATAAATTGGAGTAGCTTTTGTTATGGCGATGAGTAGCAGAGTAGGTAGCCAAGATGAACCTACATGTATCTATACTACCAAAATAACATATTTTAATGATTTTGCAAAACGTATTTCCATAATTTGTGGAGTATGAAGACAATAATGAATTGATTAGTTTCTTAGGAAATGATGAAGCTTTTAACTAAAAAGTCAAAACAACAATAAGTGTAGGTTTAGTTTAATGATGGAGTAAGTCAACGTAATAGAATAAAATATGTATATTAAATGGAATTCGAAATTAATTTAATAAAACATCCTCAAAAGGATAGAACTGATTGACTCATATATGTATGTATATAAATATATATATATACAAAGAATGATGATTGATGAAGATGGTTAAATGGAACTTGTGTTCCAAGGAACTCTCCTGGCAAATACAACGCAGCTATGCCTACACCAACAAGCAACGGCCATGCCTCTCGCGTACAGATTCAAGAACCACGAACAATATCTCCTCCTTCTCCAATCGCCTTCAAGGTCCTTTCTCTCTCTTGAATCAAGAATCAGGAAACTACTTTCTTGATCTCTGTATCTTCTCTGATCTCTGGGTTCTGTTTTGATTTCTCCTTTATGCTCTCTGTTTTTTCTCCTTTCTCGTTGACTTTAATCACTATTTCTTGACTCAAGAATAACAAATTATTATTTCTCAATGGTGCTTTTTAGTTTTTACTTGCATATTCACATTAATCAACCTCTAATTACCAAATTGATAATGAGATACCAAATTGTTTTTTTTTCTTTTTCTTTTGTTTGCAGGAACAACAAGATAGTAGACCACATCCCGGCACACATCAAACAATAGCCGGAAAATTCTTTAGAAATCTCTTCAAGGGTCTTTTCTTGTCACAATTATCCTTAATCTCACTTTTGGTGATCGTTCTCACCATTCGCGGTCTCATCTTAGCAACTTCACACCATATCCACCCCAAGAAATGGTACCCTCCTTTACTAGCATCTGTTGCAGTCTCAGGAGTTGCATCTTTAGCTTGGCAATGCATCTTCATCTACAATCCATCAAGAGCGGTCAAAGCAACGTTCTGGCTTAGCCCAATACTCACCTGCTCGGTAGGGATCTTGCTTGTTCTGATTGGCTCAGCTGTAGATGCAGGGATCGGTGCTGTTTTTGTGGTTTTCGCTATTACTCAATCTCTCTATGGTTGTTGGATCACTCCGAGATTTGAATACACTGATAAGATAATCTCTCTTTCCACAGCTTTTCCACCAGCAAGAACCAGAGAAGTAGTCTTTTTATCAATCGTTGTTAGCGTAGTTTACTCTGGTTTCTTGGTTATTGGAATTGGAGGAGCAACTTCCACAAGAACAAATCCTGATCTCTTGTTCATCTGTGTAATCTTGATAAGCTTAGCATGGACGATGCAAGTTCTCAAGAATGTACAACACGTAGCGATTTCTCGGGCAAGATTTGTTAACTTTGCACATGGAGAAGATATGGACGCTTGGAATGCTTTACACATCACTGTGAAACACTTGATTGGAAGCATCTGCATAGGATCAACGCTTGTTCCAATCATCGTATTCATCAGAGGATCGATCAGAAGCGTTAATCTAATGTCAGGGAACAGCGATGAAGTCATGTATTCAGGTGCTGATTGTTTCTCTAGCATTGCTAACAAACTCATTACAGTTGGAAACAGATGGGGCTTTGTACATGTTGGAACCTATGATAAAGGATTCATAGAGGCTTCAAGTGATACATGGAAGAAGTTCAGAAGTACAAGTGGGTTAGAGAAAGTGATTGATTCAGATCTCACAAGCTCCTTTTGCTTCTTTAGTGGGGTTTCTGTTGGAGCAGTCTCTTCATTAACTACAGGAATATGGATGTTGTTAATCCACAAGGACTATGCCTTGGAAGTGACTCTCTATGCTTTCATAATTGGTTATTTCGTGGTAAGTAATTAGATGAAGGAAAAAAATCAAAATGATATAGTTAGACAAAGTTGGTTATGTTGTGTAATAATTGGTTTTGTGATTTTTTTGTCAGGGAAGAGTAGGTTTGGCGTGGGTACAAGCATGTGTATTGGCATACTATGTAGCTTATTCTGAAGATCCAGAGAGCATGAGGTTTGACAGTACAATTCCACAACGTATTCAACGTCTTCAAATGTTAAGTGCTCACCGAGATAACAGAGATCAGCTTGAGGTGGGTCGAGAGAGAGATCAAGAAGATAGTTATAATAATTACTGTTGAGTCTCGAGGAGACTTGCCACAGACATGTAAAGAAACACACAAGGATTTTACTACTTTTTTTTTGTTATTCAAGCTTTATAAATTATATTGATTGGCAAATGTTAGCTTCAATGTGTTCGTACGCCAAAACTAGAGCTAAAGAAAGAATGTGCATACTTGTTGTACCCACAGAAAAGTTATCTGTTAAATAGAGATCAATTTTCAGCTTGAGCTTACAAAATCATAAACAGTAGTTTTCAATCCTAATTAACATCCCTAATTAAGATTAAACCGGTCCAATGTCCTTAATTACAAGTACCAGTTTTAGTTCTACAAAACAACGACGTCGTTTTCGTTTTTGACATATGGAAGACTCAAACCGAGGAGTAATGACCGGTTCTAGTTTTTGGCATAGAGTTGAACCACTCGGTTTAACTGGCTGGTCTATCTATAGATTTATAAATAAATCTTATTTTATCATGAAAACTAGTAAGTTTCACTTAATTAATTAATATTTTAATCCAAATTTCAATATCTTGATTAAAAATTCATGTTTTAAGACATTTGTATTTCAAATTTCCTAGAAATCAGACCTAATTGTTCGGTATATAGACTCTTGGTTTAGAAAAGATAAAATTTTGGTAATTAAAAGCCCGGTTCGATTTGAAACCGGAAACAATACTCCGCAACGCCTGAAAACTCTACACAGTCACAGAGACAGCTCCCGCGTCTGCAAAGAACGGATAAAGTCTCTCTCTCTCTCTCTTTCTTACTCTTTCACCCTCTCTCTCAAAGAAGAAGAAGATGCTGACGAGTCCAAGTAACGCGCTTCACAGTACTCCACACTTCTGGCCAATTCGCCAGAGCAGGCTTTGCCGTTCCCGGAATTTCACTCGTTTTCACTCCGGCGAACGCAGCAGCAGCGCCGGAGGAAAATTATGCTCGCTCTCTCTTCTCTCCGCAAGTGGCGCCAGTAAATTTAGTGTCAGAGCTCTAGTTAGACCAGATGTTACAGAAGAAGCTGACTCCGCCGGCGATGGAACTCTGGCTTTTCCTAACCACATTTCTGTCAAAATTCCTTTCGGAAATAGAGAGGTACTTTTCTTCAAAAAAAGCTACAAACTTTTCCTGACCCTTTTGCTTTTAACATTTGGTTTATCTGTTGAAGTTTGATTCGGAGATAATTAGTTTTGTAAAGTGATAGAATTTGTTAATGAGCATGTTTTGTTTGAATTTGAGAACCTTATCTTCAATTGTATAAAACTTTACATGTATGTGTTGTTGAACTTTGTTAGTTCCTTTTGGTGAATCCTTTACGTTTCTTTTCTTGCTTCTGTGTAGATTTTAGTAGAGACTGGTCTTATGGGGAGACAAGCAAGCTCTGCTGTAACTGTGACAGATGGAGAAACTGTAAGTGTGCTTCATCTTCAAATTACTTTCTATTTACTTGTTTATTTTGTTATATTGGGAAGCTGTGGTGGGTGTTTTGGTTCGAATTATTACTCTGTCTAATTGTCATTGTAGGTGGTCTACACATCTGTTTGTTTAGCTGATGTTCCAAGTGAGCCATCAGATTTTCTTCCCCTTTATGTTCATTATCAGGAACGATTCTCAGCAGTAGGTCGAACTAGGTAAGCGTTTTTCTAATCCTTTGCTAGTTTGGAGTCTCTTGTTATAAGAAAACCAGATCATTGCCTAAGTGATGATCTAAATGGAACTTCTTATGGTACAGTGGTGGATTTTTTAAGCGAGAAGGGAGAACCAAAGATCACGAGGTATTTACTCATGCTAACTCATGTTTGGTTTATTTTATTTCTTTATCCTTCTTAAAATGTTTACTTTTGATGTTTGTCAGGTTCTGATTTGTAGGTTGATTGATAGACCTCTACGCCCCACTATGCCCAAAGGTTTCTACAATGAAACTCAGATATTATCCTGGGTATGGTCTTTCTCCGTGGATTTCTTTATGGTCCTATAGGCCTAATGTTTTTACTATTTAAGTAGTTCTTGGATGGGGTTATTGGGGAAGTAAGGATTGTTTTCATTTGCTGCCTTCTCCTATCTAATTAGTCTTTACTCATGATGAATCAGGGGTTTTTGTCTGTTTTGCCTCTTTTTTGGTTGAAACAAAATACCTTTGTGTGCCTACTACCTTAAACATGTATGGGATGATTGTATTCATCTCCTTGATTTGTATCTCATTCGTAGTTGAACTGTTATTTTTTTTTGTGGTCTCAGGTTTTGAGTTACGATGGATTACACGCACCTGATGCTTTAGCTGTTACATCTGCTGGAATAGCTGTGTATGTAGGGTCATCTTGTTTCCGTTTTTATATGAATGAAGCTTTTTATCCTGCTGACATTGACATGGCTTTGTAATGAATGAATACCGCAGAGCTTTTTCGGAAGTACCAAGTTCGAAAGCAGTTGCAGGAGTTCGGGTCGGTCTTATTGGGGGTGAGTTTATCGTCAATCCAACTGTGAAGGAGATGGAAGAATCACAGCTAGATTTGTTTCTAGCTGGAACAGACACTGCAATTTTAACAATAGAGGTCAACTCTAATCTTTACCTGAGTTTGCAAGATTTGCACATTTCTTCCTGTTCTGTTTTGCTCATTTCAAATATGTGATATTGCAGGGATACAGTAATTTTCTTCCTGAGGAAATGCTGCTCCAAGCTGTTAAAGTTGGACAGGTATTTCGATGTTTTAGTTGAGATTATTTCAATTTTTAAATATCTGGATTAGGTACTAAATGTGAGACTTTTTCAATTTTTACCAGGATGCTGTACAGGCTACATGCATTGCTATTGAAGCTTTAGCAAAGAAATATGGAAAGGCCAAAATGCTTGATGCTATCAGATTACCACCTCCTGAGCTATACAAGCATGTGAAAGTATGTTATACACCTTGTGCCAGAATGGAATTGCAGTGAGATTATCTTGTAAATCATGTGTCAAATGAATTGTTTTCTGTACACAGGAACTTGCTGGTGAGGAATTGACCAAAGCGCTACAAATTAAGAGCAAATTATCGAGAAGGAAAGCCATATCGTCCCTGGAAGAAAAGGTCTTGACAATACTGACAGAGAAGGGATATGTTATTGATGAGGTAGCATTTGGAACCATAGAAGCACAACCGGAGCTGTTGGAGGATGAAGACGAGGATGAGGAAGTTGTTCCGGAAGGTGAGGTGGACCAAGGCGATGTTCACATTAGGCCCATTCCTCGGAAACCTATTCCATTAGTGAGTCTCTTAACCTTTTTCTACATGGTAACTTAAAATTGACCTTTTCTCTCTTATTCATTTGTTTATGTAATGTTAACAAACTAGTCATTTCCCTTGTCTAGCTATTTTCTGAAGTAGATGTCAAGCTGGTCTTCAAAGAAGTATCGTCAAAGCTCCTACGGAAGCGAATTGTTGAGGTACAACATCTGATATCTACAAATATTTTATGAATCATTGAAGCATTTTATGAATCATGCTTAACATGTTAAAAGTCGACAAATATTTCACATTGTCTCCTATTTATTCTTTCGTAAATTTTCAATTTTGTTTACAATTTTCTGGAAGAGTTTTGTTGATTCCATATTACATGTTTCTCCATCCATAGGGAGGTAAAAGAAGTGATGGTCGGACTCTGGATGAGATTCGTCCAATTAATTCAAGATGTGGACTACTTCCAAGGGCACATGGAAGTTCTCTGTTCACACGTGGTGAAACACAGGTAACAGAGGAATGTTGTCTCCTTCGTGGCTATTTTTATATGTTGATCCTCTGTCTTGTCAGCTTTAATGTATGTTAAGGAAGTTGGTTTGATAAGGAACATTATTGTATGATTCTTTCAGGCACTGGCAGTTGTTACTCTTGGCGATAAACAAATGGCGCAGAGAATTGACAACCTTGAGGGTTCTGATGAATACAAGAGGTTCTATCTTCAGGTCTATTCAATATTTTTTCTTCTTTTCACTCCATTATTATCATTTACATTACATATCAGTTCTTAATAAGTAGACTTAAGACTTTTGTCGCGGTTAATTGCAGGTTTCATTCCTAATACATTTAATGTCTGTTTTTGACACAATTTATAGCATCTGGCAGAACCACTTCTAGAAATTTCAATGCTTAGTCTCTTCTTTCAATTTTCTTGTTGAGCTTAAAGAGATTTTCTAAGCTACTCATTGTGATGTTTCAGTACACTTTTCCTCCATCGTCTGTTGGTGAAGTTGGACGAATTGGTGCACCTAGTAGAAGAGAAATAGGTCATGGGACACTAGCAGAGCGAGCACTGGAAACCATATTACCTAGTGATGATGGCTTTCCTTACACGATACGTGTTGAAAGTACAGTAATTGAAAGCAATGGTTCTTCAAGGTCAGCTTTCTTTTTCTCACTGTAGGATTTGCAAGTGCCAAATTTGTTCGAATGACAAATTTTGTACTTGCTTCTTATGTTGATCTGAAAATGTGGCAGCATGGCATCTGTTTGCGGTGGTTGCTTGGCTTTGCAAGATGCCGGAGTTCCAGTCAAATGTTCTGTTGCTGGCATAGCAATGGGAATGGTTTGGGATACTGAAGAATTTGGCGGTGATGGATCTCCTCTTATCCTTTCTGACATCACTGGAGCTGAAGATGCATCCGGTGATATGGACTTTAAGGTCAGAAAATCTAAGGATTCTCTTGATGGTTCTTGCATTGACTGGAATGCTGGCGTTTTAATTTATTTGTCATAGGTTGCTGGGAATGAAGATGGAGTTACCGCATTTCAGATGGACATTAAGGTTATTATCTGTTTCTTAGTTATGGCTTATAAATTTGTTGGTAACATCTTGTGTTTTTTTTTTCCTTCTCTTTAATCATGAACTAGGTAGGAGGAATCACTTTACAGATAATGGAAAAGGCTCTGATACAGGCAAAAGCTGGGCGTCGCCATATTCTTGGTAAGGATTTTGGTATATTCATGAATTATTCGACTCAAACTGCTAGGCTTTGGAATATTTAGTTTCTAGATAGTGGAACTAGCTAATCCTTGAAAAATCTATGCCACTTAAGATGTAATTTACTAATTTGTCTCCATTCTGTGCAGCTGAAATGGCAAAGAGCTCACCGCCTCCTACGTTGAGCCTCTCCAAATATGCGCCTTTGATACATATTATGAAGGTTTGGCTTCAACTAATTTTCCCAGAATTGCCCAGTCTAACGCCTTACTTGTCTTGAAGTAAAGATTGTTGACGTTTCATATGCTGCAGGTTCATCCAAGCAAAGTATACTTTCTTATTGGTTCTGGTGGTAAGAAAGTAAAAAGCATCATTGAAGATTCTGGAGTTGAGGCCATTGATATGCAAGACGATGGAACTGTGAGATATACATAAATATTTTCATTCTTCTTAATATTGTTATATATTTATGAATGTTCTTCATCGTGACCTCTTAACGTTTATCGTTGTCAAGGTCAAAATTATGGCAAACGATGTGGCGAGTCTGGAAAGGGCGAAAGCAATTATTAGTGGATTGACAATGGTTCCCGCTGTTGGTGATATCTACAGGTATGTATCCTTTATATGCTTTCTCTGACCAAGAAGCGTAAATGGATTTGGATTCTGACCTCTCTTTTTTTAATCAGGAATTGTGAAATCAAATCAATGGCTCCATATGGTGCCTTTGTAGAGATTGCGGCTGGGCGTGAAGGACTTTGCCATATCAGTGAGCTAAGTGCTGAATGGCTTGCAAAACCAGAAGATGTGAGCATTACCTATTGATTCCCTACCTTTATAGAAAGTGTTTCATTTTTTATTCAAGGTTTTCACATATGCTCATCCATATTACTCGTGTCCTTTCAGGCTTATAAAGTAGGAGACCGCATCGACGTCAAACTAATTGAGGTCAGCGAGTTCTTGCGTCTCTGTAACTCATAGAAACTATTATAACTAATTGGAAATGATAATTAGACGAGTTGTTGAACAAAGAAACATGGATAATGCAGGTGAATGAAAAGGGTCAGCTTCGGCTTAGTGTACGAGCTTTACTTCCTGAATCAGAGACAGACAAAGACAGTCAGAAACAACAGCCGACAGGTGATTCTACCAAAGATAAGGGTTCTCCAAGGAAATATGTAAATACTTCGTCAAAAGACCGTGCATCTTCAGGAGCATCAAAGGTTGTATCTGGGGATGAAGTTGCCCTGAAGAAGAAAGATGTCAGGAGAGCAACTGGTGGTGGTAATGACAAGCCAACGAAAAGCAATAGCAGTAGCAACGAAGAAGAGAGAAGCAGTTTCGTCAATGGTGAAGCTACAATCAGCTAGTGAATGCAAACAGGATCAGTGTTCACATCTGTTTTTACTGAAGACTCATTACGAAAGGAGAAGAGTTTCTTCCAACTGAACCACAGGTGCGACTTGAGAAATCTTGAGTCTTGTTTTTGTTTTGGGAAAGCTCAGGCGGTAAATATGTGAGACAAGACAAGTTGCAGACATCATTTCTTGAAAGTTTTTCATGTTTTTTGTTATTTTTCTTGGCAGTTTCTTGAAGCTTAGGTGGTATATATACATATATATATGTTGCATGTCTGGTGTGGAGGAGGATAACATTTTTGAAGACAACATATGTTGGGAGATTCTCAGACATTTAATCCTTTCTTTCTGTTGTCTTCTCTTGCAAACTCACTAGTACGTCTACAGCCCGTTTAGGTTACTCTGTATTTTAATGATATTAACTTAAATCATATTTAGATATTTTTGTTCAAATTTTTAATGTTTATGTCTACATCGTAACACTCTGCAGATTGTCAAAGTTTTTCATTTTTGGTTGATGTTTCGAGATGGTCTTGGCATTTTTAAGAATTCTATTATCATTTACCTGATATTGGCAAACTACATAGTTGGAAATGGAAACGTTAAAAAAATGAAATTGGCATTTAAGAGATATACATTTAGAATGACTAACAACAATCTACATGAAATATCGTTGTATGTATTGGTCTGTGTTTACTCTTGAGCCATCTGTTTAATTCTCTTTACATGCTACTTCAGCAACAACAAAGCTTGCAGCTCGAGTCCCTTTCAGCTGCTGCATCGAACCACCAATCTCAAGCAAGATGATCTGTTGTTTTTCTGGTAGAAGTCGTTGTTGGAACATAAACTGCATTGTTCAGCAAGCTGTGAGATCGGCCATAGAAGAGATAGATCATGCTTCCAATAAGTAGCCATATCAAGACCCTGATCCATGTCCCAGCTCTGCTATTACAAATTATCAGCAAGGGTTTAGAAACAGCCCAATATTTGTTGATTCATTCATGGATCCATCAGACTCACTCACCCAATGTTGATGATCAAGTAGGTGTTGATCAAAATGCAAAGAACTGGAAGGTATGGGACGAATGGGCAGAGGAACCCTGAAATATAATCAAATATAGAATCTAAGTATCTGGTTGTTGCCAAAACCTCAAAAGAAAAAGTGAGGTACCAACCAATGAGATGGCTTGCAGAATCTTATTTTCAATTAAATTTCTCATTTTGTGCTGTGTGAATAGACCCAAAAAGGCATAAATAAACTTCAGGCCTTATTTACCTCCTTTGTGTCCAAAGTTGTGTCTTTCTTCATCCTCGTCGATGTAGCCAAGAGTAATCAAACTGCCAAGCAAGATGGCTGCACTGACACCACATATAGTGAACCGAGGAAAACTGCCACAGTCAAGAAGAAAACCTATTAGAGGTTCTAACCATACTACAACACAGCGGTTGGAAAATGTTTCACAACATTCTGAAATAGCCAAGAATTTTCTAATTGCGCATACTTATCACTTTTATAAGAAATTAGCAGTATGTTATTCAAAGCCAATCAATCACCTCAACCAAAGTAACTAGATTTGTTTGGACATAACGAAGACATAACTAGACATGTGGAAATATATACTAGGCGAGAAGTACAGACATAAGATATCAGATAATGAACCGACCTTGGAAGATGCTCAGCAGAAGCTGCTGAAGCAAGACCTAGGACACCTATACACACAAGAGCTATACTCCAGGCAGAAATTTTTCTTCTCTTTCCAAAATACTTTTCATCTGTTCAATTTAAAAGATGCAAAAAGATTATATTTCTTAAATGCCGATGATAGCAGTAAAAATTGACTTGTTGGACGAATCATATATCAAGACAGAGTCATCTTAATAAAATTAACTACGTGATTGAGAAAATTTAAGTACCTCGAGCAGTTTCATTGCCAAGTAGAGGGAAATCAGAAAATTCTATAGCATCCCCAAGAAAAGTTTCAGTTTCAGCTCTACTTTCATCGGTATCAGTGCAAGTTTGAGAGGAAGATGGTAGGGGAACTGCATCTGGTGGTACATATCTAAGAACTAACACACAGACTGCAACGGCAGTGAATGCCATTAGAGTGCCTACACTAACCTGTTGAATGAATTACCAATGTGAGTTACTCAGAAGGATCTGTTACTGTAATAGAAGTGTGTTTCAACCTGTCTCAACTTAATTATATAACTGTCTAAATATCAATACCATACTACTAATCAGTGAACCCTTAATTTTCTGTTTGGCACGAGTTGTAGGTGAAAATCCGTTCATAAGACGTTGAGACATGTAATGTAGGCAAATATCAGCTTACCATCTCGGACAACTGTGAAACATCCATGAAAAATGCCAGTGCAGCGGCCAGCAAACCAATTACTATTGTGCTTTTCACCGGTACTTGAGTTCGTGGGCTAATTTCTGAAAAGAAAGCTGGCAACAATCCGTCTCTTGCCATTGCCATGAAGATTCGTGGCTAATAAAAGAAATCACAAAGCAATGTCAAAATGACATGTGTGAATTACCATAACCCACATGAAACATAGCATTGGCTTTTCAAAACAGTTTAGAATTTGATTAGTACCTGAGCCAGAAGCGAACCCAACAAACTTGCGCACAGAGCGGTTATAGCTCCAGTGGTTAAGATGTACCTGAAATATAGAGGAATAATAAGAGAAAACAAAGCAAAGAAGAAAGGAAGAATTTCACTCAATAAATCGAGAGAAATTGAGTCTCAAGGGATGTATCATGCTTACGCTGCCCATTGCATCCCACTGTCTCCAAATGCAGAGGATATAGGAGTATCAGGATCCAATGTATAGTATGGGACTAATCCAACAATAACTACTGATAAAAGCATATACAAAATGCAGCATATCAGTAACGCAATCCCAATGCCCAATGGAAGATCCCTTTGAGGATTTTTAACCTGTTGTGGCAATACCAAAATTTTAAGATTCTAACAGAGAAAATTGGCGATATTATGGAAAAAAGAGTTCACAATAGTATAACAAAACATCCTTTTCTATTACTAGTTATATCCATGCAGAATCATCAAAGTCAGTCTGTGTACCTCCTCGGCGGTGCTAGTCACGGTATCAAATCCAATATAAGAGAAGAATACTACAGCAGATCCGGCGAGTATTCCATTTAATCCAAAAGGAAAATATCTGTAAAGACAAGAGTTAAACGTTGACCTTTAAGATAATTCTGAGACACAAAACTAAGCTCAATGGAAGAAGAAGAATAATAGTTTAATTACCCAGTCGGAAGATCATATCCAGTCCATCCAGTTTTGAAAGCTAAATATCCACCAACTACTATGATGAAAACCAAGGTCAAAACATTCACTGATGTTACAATTGCTTGTACTAACGAACTCTGTCAAGACAAAATAAACCGGTACTAACACTATTAGACGATCTGATAATCCTGAAATGAATATCAATTTAAAAGTTTTCCAATGAAGAACCTCCTTTATCCCAAAGCATAGTAGTATTGTGACAATCATAATCAACAGTGCTGCACAAGGATCAACCACAATACCAAATCCTGGTATGGTTTGTCGAGCTAAGAACATAGGAAGTTTGTCCAGACCTCCAAAAAAAGAAGCCTTAAAAAAAAAAAAAAAGCACCAGTCAGAATGAAATCGATAAGAAATCAGAAAATACATACTCCTCAAAGGGAAGTACCAGATTTGGAGTTATGCCACGGGCAATGGCTGATCCACCAATTGTGTAATCCAACACCAGTGCCCAACCAACCAACCAAGCAATCCTTTGAAATAAGAACAACAAGATTATCAGCTTTAAGACGAAGTCAACAAGTAAAGGCAATGATTCAGTAATTTTGACATTAAAATCTATCTATATACCCTTCTCCAAGACATATGTATGCATAATGATAAGCACTCCCAGCAGATGGACAACGAGAAGCAAGCTCAGCATAACAACACGCTGAGAGAGCAGCTGCAACTCCAGCAATGAAGAATGATACAGCAAGAGCAGGTCCTGTGTGTTCTCTAGCTACTGTTCCCACAAGAATATACACTCCTGCTCCAATTGTTGTCCCAACTCCTGACAAATTAACAGAATCAACATCTATACGAATAACAATGGCGGCGAATAAAGAGGGAAAAGGTAGAAATTTTATCGATATTATTATCAAAATTCGGCAAAGTTTGAATCTTTCTCATACCAATAGCGACAAGATCAACCGCAGATAGTTTCTTGGCAAGCTGACGATTCCCATCGTTGTTTATCAGATGAACAGAATCAACTTGTTTCCTTCTCACAAGACTGTTCATATCAACCAACCCGAAAGATGACAAAAAAGACTCTACTTCAGGTTTTGATTTTCCAAACGATTCAGAAAAACAAACCCATCTGAATTTTTTCTCTCAGATAATCCAACAAAGGTTAAAACTTTCAGCCCTACAAAATCCCTAAATCCAGATAAGAGTATCGGAGCCGGAGATACTTGGAGAGGCGTGCACAATTCCAACTTTTGAGAGATGTAGAATCAAGATTCTCGTTGGTAAGATTCTTGATGACTTTTGTGATTTGTTTGTTTTCTATTCTAAATTGGGATAATTCGTGCTCATGTTAACTCCTGATTTATGAAGTATTTATATCTGTCATAAGAAATTTATCTACATCTAATAGGCTATCATATTTCTTTTAAATTCCTTTAAAAGCTTTGTTTATATATTAAACACCATAGTATTAATTGATCAAAATGTAGATATGTGGATCTCATACAAATTATCTTCATTCTTCATTTTTTTTTGTCAACAACTATATTCATTCTTCATTTTATGAGTTATTATAGGAAACATATATATTGTTTTCATTATAAACCAAAGTTACATTTCAAAAAGAGTGACACCCCGGCCGGGTTGGAGAAGAAGCAAAGTGGGCTACTCTCGCTGATCACAGGGACGATGCAGCATCAAGTGAGAAGTTTATCCAATCTCCTTTTGGTGTATTCACATATAACAATGACAAGTTTCCTTGAAAGATTCCAGTAATGAGAGTGATGGTGAATAAAGGTTTGTCATGGCCATGGAAAGGGAATGAGCAGGAAGGTTCATGGAATTGTAGTCAGATTGAAGAAAGAGAGTGAAAAAACTGCTAGGGGGAAATTGGAAGAGAGTGTGGATATAATGGAGAGCGAGTACAACAAGTTAAATGATGGATGATATCATTTTATATAGAAAGAGCCAAGCAACATTGAGTTTTGGGGTTTAGGGAGCTTATTTTCATCGAAAGAGAGTGTGTAGAGTTGGTTAAGAGCTTCAACCGAGAAATGAAGCCATGATTTTGTCTGGAGATTATATTATTCTGCCTTACCTTCTTACTGAGAATTTGGTTACCCTTTAATAAGAGGTATTTTACATTTTTATTGTGATAAGCTTTTCTATGCGCAAGATTTGACTATTTCATTCATTGTGGACCATACTTTTATTACACATGCGGACGGACTTGTTAATTTCTTTACGGCGGTTCAAAGAAAAAAACGCTATTCTATGCGCAAGATTCGACTATGAGAGGTATCAAATAAACAATTTCATAGTTACAAAACAAAACAATCTCACTGAGTTTATATTCATGATAGTTACTCCAATTATTATACAGAAACCGTAATACAACAACACTAAACAGTCTCCTATGATCTCTGCCTTTGGGTCTGTTTAGCCACTAATGATGGAAGAAGGCCTTTCGTCTGATCCTACTTCAGCTTACTCGGATTCTCCTTCAGCTTTTTTATTACACTTATTAGCTCAATCTTCTGCCATGGGGTCATCACTATTATTGTTGTCATTATTGTTTCTACCGTTTGCATTATTAGCATTCACAACTTGAACCCAAACACTCTGACTTCTCTCGGCTCCTCCATTCATATCTCCCCATGCCTGATGTTGTCCCTCTGTGAATTGGCCCCATACGCTTCTTGTCTTCCCTCCGCTTAAATCCTCTTCGCATCCCGCTACTGTTTTCAGAAGCTCAGACTGAAGTGATGGACAGTGTTCCCTTAGATAATCAAACCCATCTGACCTCATAACAGCTGCATCAAAACAAATGTTTATGCAATGTAAGTTTGGTGAGAAATCTATAATATTAGGGAAGATCATTCATTCATTATTTACCAATGAGATTTTCTGCTGCGAATTTCAGACAAACGGATTTTAAGGCGGAAGCATTGTAGCGGTCAGCAAGCGCCAAAATATTTGCAACGGAATCTACTGAAATATCCTTGCAGAGCACTGACTCGCACATTAAACTGAGTCTAGGCAACTTGTATTTGTCAGCAGCTCCAAGAAGTTTTGCAGCTAATGTGTCTGATGCAGATGGACCAACAGAAGAACCGGAAGATGATGATGACTCTGCATCTTCAATGAGAGCATCCTTGTATATGTAGTGGAGCAAAGCCTTGACACAAAATGCATCAAGAATTAGAGAGAAATGCAAATGACAGTGTCAAAAAATTAAAAGAGAATGTTTTTTTACCTTGAAAACCTTAGGCTCCATGTCAGTAACTTGGATGTCACAATCTTCTTCTCCGGTAACATCAAGAAACTCGCTTTCAAAGACAGGAGATCTAGCAGCCAATACCAACCTGTGAGCACGGAACTTTTCACCTGAGACGTTAAAAGTTATATCTGAACCGTCCTCGTTCTCCAGAAGCATCCCGAAATGAGATCCAATATCAGATGCAGGGACATGAATAGAATGTAACCGTGGACAATCTATTTCTGAGACCACAACTCCAACGGTGCAATTGATTTTCAAACAATCATCCTTAAGAAAATCAGATGTTTCCAACATCATTCTTCTAAAAAAGCGTTTGTAGCCCCTGTAAGCAAATAAAATCGAATAAGAATCTGTTGAGCGAAACAGGCAAGTACAAAACTCGAAGTGAGATCATTCTAATGCAGAGTCAAATCAATGCCAAAGGTATCACCTTCAGACAATGGTTGATTAACTCATACAAGCAGACCTAACAACAGATGCTTAAAAGCAGGAAGACCACATTCATATAAAAAGCGAAAGACAATACTATGTTGCTTAACTCATACAAGCATCGTAAAACCTAACCATGAACAGATTCATAAAAGCAATAAGCCTAGCATTTTTGCAAGTGAACAACAAGCAATCTTCTTACTTGAAATCATTGGTGCCTATATAGGATAAAGCATCACAAATGACAGGTCTTTGAAATCATCCTAACATATTACTTATCAAGAAAAGCCTAGATATCAGTCCAATCCTAATCAAATTTCCCAAAATACAGAACCAACGCGACAAGCTGGTTAAGCAGCAGAAACCAAACTCAACCTATCTCTAAATTTCTCAATCTCTTTCATCTTTAATTGTTGTGGAAGCTTTCACTAGAAATCAGAGACCTTAAGCCAATTATTAACCAAACCCTAGCAAAGAGCTAAGAAAAAGAAAAAAAAGGAGACAAACCACATGCTTCCGCGATACTTGAGGGTATAAGGACCGCTCTCAAGAGCACGATCGAAGTGGCTATGAACCTTATGCTTCCCTTTGCCACTCTGATCAAGCAAAGATAGCTCAAAGAGAGCCCTAACATCGGTACCATCGCTAGCTAAAGCAATGAAAACAGAGACATAAGCCGAATTATCCTCAGGATTCTTGCCGTCGGGATAGAAATAGATAGCCCATTGATATCCACCGACGGTGAAAGTATCGCTGGCGATATGTTTTCCGATCCCGATTCCTTTGGCCAAAGAATAGCCTTTGATTGTAAAGCTATGAGATCCGTTGATGGTTTGTGTGACGGAGAGAGAAGTCGTCGTCGGTGGCGACGGCATCTTCGAAATTCGTTCTATGGATTGAATTTGAGTTTTTTTCTTTCCTGAGAAAAAAAGTACAAACAGACTTAACGCAGCTTTTAGTAAAAGTTTGGTCGGAAACGGACTAATCCTGGCCCTAACTAGAATATGTTTCTTTCTATTTACATTCTGTTGTTTATAATAAAATTACAAATCCGTATATTCTGGACTAAATGCTGAACTAACCTTTTTTGAAAGAAAAGGAAGCTGCATAACTTCCATCTAATCTGTATAACCTTCATTTAACCCAAAAATGTGATATTCCATTTTTAACCTTGATTCAATTGAAAATAATTAAATTGAAATTTTAAAAAAATCAGATGTCATCGTCGTCTTCTTCATCATCTTTTCCCGACATTGAAGAACGAAAGAAAGAAAAATCATCTCCGATTCCTGCAACTTCTCCGACGATCCTCCTCCGTCACCGACGATCTCCTTTTCTATTCTCCCATTATCCAATCCGAAAGTCCTTCTTCTTCTCGAAATCCTCAAACTCCTTCCGCCATTGTTAAAGAGGTGAGATTTTCATCTCTTCAATATGTTGATAATGAGTTTTAATCTCTTCAATGTAAGTGTTATATATGAGTAATAGTTTAAATTCGAGTTTGGATTAGAGCCATTGTCAAATCTTGGTTTGGAATTTACTGAATTCGACGATTGGATCTGGGTAGAATCGCAGCTATCGTTGGTAAAGTAAGTTCGAAATTTAAACTCGGATAAACTGAAATTAAACTATGTTATGAGGGGGTTAAACTAAGCTAAACTAAGTTAAACTATGTTCAAGGTTAAACTAAGTTATATTGTAGTTAAACTAAGTTATATTGTAGTTAAACTAAATTATACCGTAGTTAAACTGAAGTTAAACAAAGTGAAATTTCGTCAAATTGAGGTTAAACTAAGTTAAACTAAGTTAAACTGAGGTTAAACTATACACACTATACATTGATGTTTTTTATTATTTGTTTGCAGGGGACAATGACGCTCATTTATTTCGATTATGGTGGACATTATTCACATATGGGAGATGTTGTTAAATGGAATCCAAAAGAATTTCAAATATATTCTTTATTTACGTATGGTAGTGGGGAGGAATTCAATTACACATCGTTGATTGAGAAAATACGTAGAAAAGTGAATGTAGATGAAGCGAAGAGGTTGAAATTAAGTTACATTCATGGAATATTGCAGAGAGTAGTATATATATACGATGACAATGATGTATTGGGATACATATGGTTATGTGAAAATAAAGAGCAACTTGTTTTGCACGTGGAGGTAGTAGGTTTGAATTAACCCGAAAAGTTCACAAGGTTCAAGACAAGAGATAACGTCCGTAAATCAAGTAGAGTTATGGGAATTTGTGATGAGGTTAGGAATGATGCTTTGGAGATAATGTAGATAGAGTTGGTTGTTTACAAGAAATTGGAGAATCATCGGAATCTTTTCTTTGGATGGGATATTGTTCCTTGTAATCCAGATATTGGAAACAATGAATTGAGTGTCGTTGATTGTAAAGGTACACAAGTTGATTTGGATGTCGATGAGTATCGAGGCACAATTGCTTATCCGGGTGTCGATAACTATCAAAGGTCAGATGGTGTAGAACCAGATGATGTTGTTGATGTTGTAGAGGTTGAATGGGATGATGGCATTGATATGAGGGTAAAACAAGAATTTGATAGTAAACGCGAAGTCCAAGATATAGTTGATAGAGCTGTACACAAGAATTGCTTCGAGGTCGCTACGATCAAGTCAACACGTAAGTTGTTAGTGTATAAATGTCAAGGTATTGGTTGCAAATGGTCATTACGAGTTGCGACGGAAAAGGGTTCAGATTGTTGGTCTGTTAGAACATACAACAAGATGCATACGCGTTTCGCTAACTACGAAGTTCAAGCAAACATAAAAAAAAAGGAACACCGCGATTAGTTGCATTAGTTGTGCATGAGGATTATCCGGCCTGAATATGAAACTCCAACCCCAAAAATGTTGATTGGTTTAGTGCAAAGAAGGCTAAGTTGTAAGGTCTCATATAAGTACCGCCTTGAGAGGAAAAAAAACTAGCGGGTGATTTGCACACGTAAGATTGCTATAAAATGTTGCCTTCTTATTTGCACATGTTGGAGAAGATGAATCACCAGATCGTTAACACGGCTGGAATGTGGTGAAGGAAACAAGTTTAAGTATGTTTTCTTCAGCAATGGGTGCTAGTATAGAAGGATTTCAAGTAATCGCGGAAAGTTATCATTGTGGATGGGACTTTTCTTAAGATCGTATATGGTGGAGTTCTGATCGTTGCAACTGCTCAAGATCCAGAGCATCACAATTATCCTCTTGCATTTGCGGTAGAGATGAAAACGATGCAAGTTGGAGATGGTTTCTCCGAGACGTTGAAAACAGTTGTGCCCGATCACCCTGAGCTTGTGTTTATTTCGGCGTAAATAAAAGCATCATAAAACTGTAGGGAAGTGTATCCCAATGCTAAGCATGGATATTGTTTGTGGCATATGTCTCAAAATGTGAAATTACGTTTGGCGTTAACAAAAAGAAGTTGCAGCCCAGTTTAGAGAATGTGGTCGGATTTACACGAAGTTGAGTTCCTCCGAAGTTTATCATGATTTTAGGATAAGGTATCCTAAATGTGCTGAGTATCTAGATGAAAGTGTTGACGATTGTAAGTGGGCAAGATGCTATTTTCCAGAGAAAGATACAACATATACACCACCAATTCGTTGAAAGTATCAATGGTGTGTTCAAAGATCAAAGAAAATACCTTCTTACCATTGTTTGATTCGATTATTACCAAGATTTGTGAATGGTCCAACAAGCATAGGAAGGCTCAGGTGGAGGTACCACCTACCCAAAAACTAGTACTTTCGTGTATAAGTTATTGCCACGAGATGTGAGATTGCAAAAGAAGCTACCAAGAATCGAGCTAAACAGTTATATGCTTGAATACACGGTGATTGGAGAAGATGGAAAACGTCACATGTTTGATCTTAGAAAAAGTTGTAGTTGTAGGCGTTATGATATAGACAAATATCCATGTGAACATGCGATTGCTGCAACTATGTTCCACGGAAAACGCCGAGGTCGATCTACACGAGTTGCTCACGTTATTATTTTCTTGAGAATTGGGTGACGACTTCTGTAAGACCATCTATCCAAGACCGAATACATCTGCGTGGGAAGTGCCTACTCATATTTACGGTAGATCGCGTTTTACCTCCAGATTACCCAAAAAAGAAAGGAAGAACTCAAGAGGCTAGGTTTCCGTCAAGAGGGGAACACCAAGGAAGAAGCAGATCCCGAGGACTTGGAGGTTACTTTAATATGTCGACGTAATGTATTTATTTAAATTTGTTGAAATAAGACTTGTGGTTGTTTTTTGTTCTTTGGATGTGTATTTGATATATCAGGTATAACTTCTTAAATCAAGTTAAACTATATCAAATTTAGTATTACCGAGTTAAACTAGTGTTAAACTATGTTATATTTACTAAATTGTTGAACTCTAGTTAAACTGCTGTTAAACTCCATTAAACACGGTCATATTAACCAATTAAATTTTTCCGAATTCTTCAAGCTGTAAAAAAAAATAATTGGCACATATGGTTAAGCTTGGGAAAAAAAAAATTTTTTAAAAAAATATGATATATTATGCATGTTCACTTTCATATCTTGGTAAAAACCATATACAATGG